>JAVSBS010020979.1:0-15740 GCA_033124195.1 Coracias cyanogaster
TGTAGACATGACTCTAATTGCTTCTGTTCATTTCTGCACTTCGCTTTTGGTAAGAGGGGATAGGAAATCGGTTCCTTATTGCTGCAGATTTATTCTGACTACCCCAAATCTACGGCATCTGCAGTGCTGTTAACTTTTTGGGGTAAAACTCTACCAATTTATAACTGCAACCCTTCACCCTCCCTCACTCCCCTAGGAAAAAAAAAAAAAAAAAAAGATCCCCAGAACAAATAACAAACAAACAAAAAAAATAACTCTGAAATGAAAGTTACTTTTCTAAAGAGTGAGGAATGGGAAAGAAATTCCATTAACTTGATAAGCACGGACACTTATTAAAGCTATAGACGCCTCAGGTCAATTGGAAACAGTATTCAAAGTCCTAAAAAAGGTGAACACGAGACATTTGTTTTCCTTGTTCCAGACGATTCAAACAGGGCTGCGTTTGGAGATTGCACGGTTGTTTGCAGCTGTTCCTGGTCCAACTCAGTGCTCCAAGTCGGTGTTTTCAGTTTGGCCCGCTGGAGTCCAACGCTTTGGACAGTCTGTTCAAAACACGGAGATGAGAGCAAAGACTCCGTAGAGTAAAGCACAGGGGTAGGCTACTAGAAGTTGTTGTCCTTCCATTGCTAAGGCAGAAATAAAGATTTTGGAAGCAGAAAAGCTGCACCAGCCGATGATTCCAGCCGTGAAAATAATCCCCATCATTCCCCTGTCGAGGCAGAGACAAAAGGGAATCCATGTAAGACTCAAGTGTAGGTGCCATAACTGGACTCCTCCTAACACCTTTTACAGATTCTGAAATCTATTTTAGCCTTTAGATTTGACACTCAATGAAATTGTTCCAGTAAAGGCTTCAGAACGTTATTATTCAATTATGACAGCATAAAAAAACCCCCCAAATTAACTTTGTGCATATGAAACTTAAAAGCAGTGACTAAAGTAACTGTAGCAGGTTCTTTCTTTTCAGTCCTTAATTTCACCGAGCTATGAGTAATCACACTGATCTTCTGTTTCTCAAATTCGCATCTTAAATGATAATTACTTTCAGAATTTCCAGGTATTTGTCAGATTCAAAAGCTCACTGAAAACAAACTCGATATTGTTATTTGATCCTACGTATTTAAGGCCTGTTAATTGACTTCCAGATAAAACCAGTATTTACCTTTCACCCAGTAAACAGCTGAAGACGATATTTATGTTTTCAAACTTACTACAGACTCCTGTCATATTCAACTTAGACACAGCTACGTCACTGAATATGAACATTCCTTTTAATAACTCCCTCCACCATCTCATAGGAGAGGAATCTAGCACCAAATGATGAAGTTTATGTACTTACTGCAACGAAAATACAATTGCAAAAGTGGAAAGTAGGATCATCGGAAGGAGACAGTATCCCAGGACGCTGGCAACGCAGCCAAAGGAGACACCCGTCATGCTCATCAAGTTCAGGAGACAGAACATCCCTAAACATCCGATGGCACTTATTCCATACACGTAACCAAACTGAATTTTGCCAGCCTGCAAGGCAAGCAGAGTAACACGTTAGTCACCAGCACGGGGAACGCCGCCGCAAACAATGGGGAAAGGGAAGGAGGTTTATAGAGTATCTTCATCTTCCCCGTTGTCTCCACCCCTACAATTCCCACTGTGCTTTCCCACAACCGGAATTCCAGGACATCTGCCTATTCTAGACACCCAAGAGGCACATTTATCCTAACTCTCCCTATCCTGAGGCACTGATTTTTATCTAACCGTTTTTCTTTGATCTGGGCTGCAAAAGCCTATGAATTCTTTGGGGTTTAATCAACTAACATCTCACGGCAGTTGATTACTTGCAATAATCATCTCTACAGAAAAACTGTAGTTCAGGAACTTCTTGACAACTCCAGAGCTGAAGTCCCTTAATTGGTGCCACCCTGAGGAACACGGGAGCTCGCAGGCACCGAGGTGGTGGTGGAGGAGGTGGTGGAGGTGGTGGCGGGCAGCTTCGAGCTCTGGCTCCCACTGTTCATTTCCAACCCACGTTTACTTACGACCCAGCTCTCCCTTTCCCCGGGCACGACACAATCCGATCCCACCTGATTTAATCTTTTTTGTGAGGCTAAGCTTGTTTTCTGACTGCAGACAATGTATTTTTTTAAAAAGTATGCAGGGCAAAGTGGTAACTTCTCAGCAAAAGCACATTCAAATAGAGCTCTTACAAACATGTCCACTCATTCTACTGGCCTAGTTTCCATAAATAAAAGTTACTTATAAAAGTAGGCTTAAAGAGCCCTTGGTACCAAACACAGCGTTCTAAGTGTCATAGCAATGTGAAATTTTAGGCAAAAATTAAACGCAGTACCCAGAACAAAAATGATTAAAAAACACTGAAGCATTCCACGACAAGGAAGATAGTTTGCCACTACTCTGTCACTTCATAATTGTGCTTCAAAATTATTTAGTTGTGCTCAAAAGCATCAATCGTATTACAATTAAAAAAAAAACCCAATCCACCAGGCTTCAACAGCTGCTGAACTGTTAAGACACAAAGAATTTGAAAGCAGGCTTACTTTAGAAGTGTTTCTCCAGACTGAAGAGACAAAATAATATAAGAATAACAAAAGTCATGCCTAAGGTATTGGGGCTTCTGAAATCACTTTTTACACATGAATTTTGAGTTTCCTTGCCTCTTAAATATCAGTAAAGAACAATGAATAAAGAGTACGGAGCAAAGAAATAAAATGAAACAAAAAGGAGAGACTCAAACATTAAACAGTAAGAGTTACGAAAATAAAAGAGACTCCTAAATGAAAAAAATGAAAAGATTGTTCAAATATTGAATGTGTCCATTGTTCCGATTCCTGATAAGACAGAAGGTAACAGAAATGCTGCAGGAAGGCAAGGTGTGGTTCTGAAAGTAAAACATCTCCACCTATAAAAACACCCCAAGCAGGTAGAATCTGCGAAGACGCGTCACCCCCATTCCTGTGACAAAAGGGAGCTTTGTTCCTCAAAAGCAAAGTATGAAAGGAAATATGAGGGACGCTGAAATAATTGCCACGCCAAAGCCAAGCACAGAGACTTGGATTCCAACTCCGCTACGCAAAGGGACAGTGGAGTCATTAATTCAAGCAGCGGTGAGTGAAGCCCCAGCTCCTGTTCCACAGAGCAACAAACTCTCGGTCTGGATGCGCTTGTTTGGCCTCCACGCCAAGTCGTCACTTCCAATTAACCTACAGTGATTTTGCTTTTTTCCCCAGGGTTTCCAAGAATGCACAGAGTAATATTTTGCAATCAGTATCTTACCAGTAATAACGTGGCTCCAAAAGCCAGACAGAAGACCATTGGTCCAGCCAAATCCGTCTCGTTCATGATGCTGCCATCTGCTACTTTCAACGGGTGGAGCACCGTTAGTGTCTTCTGCCAGATGTGGTCAAAATTGATCCCCAATTCTACAAGTTACACAAAAACACGTATTTATTTCATTGTTTTCCTTCCTGTCACCCTCAGTGGTTTCACTCTTAGCTTTCCCTGCCTCTCCACTTTTAAATCTCCTCCAGGCACCAGCCTGTGGGGACCAGAGAACGGAGTCATTCCCAATTCCCCAAGCTGCTGCCTGCTGCCTCCACACACGCCAGGTCTCAAATGCTCAGAAGTGACAAGTTGGTTTCTAAAGGTAAGAGCAGGAGCGCAGAGCGCTGGGCCAGCCCAAATGTGTGTTTAGCCCAGGGCCCCATCCCCGTGAGTGGCCAGAAGCAGGTATATATGACAGATTCCCCAAGTCTCCAGTGGCTGGTGGCTCAAGGATTTTTATTCAAAGTAGTTTCTCTGCACTTCGTTACCCTTGGTGGCTTTCTTTTTCAGAAGCCAGCCCACTAAAAAACCCACCCGCCTCATTCAACACTCAGTGTCTCATGACAAGGAGATTCACAGCTCCCTTCAGACAGATTTCAAGTCTCCATCCATGGTTTGGCCAGTTGTGCACCAGGACCTAGTTACGAACGCAGTCACTATTTGCCCACCGCCAGCCCTGGGATGCATCCGGGTAAGCAAAGTAATTTTTGGAAGAAGAAAAGAAACCAAAAAGGCACAGTAGGGTGGAAGGTATCACAAATAGGCGTCATGAATCTCTCTCTAACCAGTTAACAGTAAGTTTCTTCGGCTGTTTGGTACAGGACAGTGAGAGATGTAAGCTGGAAACTGAAGCCAGCAATCCAGACTGGGACTGCACATCCGTCCTGGCATTCTGCACAGCTCTGCTCCACAGAGGAATCTCTGCGGCGGCCAGCAGTCCTCTTCAGCAGTGAAAGATGTCAGATCTAACCAAAGAATCAACTGAAACTAACAGCACTGATCTCTTTCACAAAACACGGGCGATTATAACTAATATTTGCAATAACAGAAATAGTGTTTTGTCCCAAGAGCTGTATGAAGTCAGGTTACCCGTTTAATTGGTTGGGTCTTCCACAGGGAGCTGGTATGAAGTAATAAAGCACAGATTTCAAACTGCACAAGTTCACAGAAGATCACGTATTTCATATAAAATCAACTGTGCACTCTCAGAAGTAGGGAATACACACCCTGCTGCTCAGTTTCTCCCCGGGTCAGGAGAGGTTCTGTATTTTGGGCATAAAGCGTAAATTGTACCTTCTAACAGAGGAGGCTCGTCCTCAAAATTACTGCCGTAAAAAGACTGTGCTGAAGCTGGAGCGTACGTCTGTGTGGGCTGGTAGATCTGCCCTGTGTAGGGCTGCTGCATCATGTCTGGAGGGACAAATCCGCTTTGCTGCGAGTAGTCATAGCCACCATACTGCCTACAAGGAATGACAGCACATTAAAATCAAATTCTGTATCTGTCTGTAAACAGCTCCCTGCAAACCAAAGCTTCTTTTCAAAGTCACAGCAAATAATTATTTATTCTCTTTTAAAAAGCCCCTCTTAGGCATACAGCCACCTGCATCAATTCAGAGCCTTATAAACCACACAGTGTTAAGCTAAACAAGACAATTCTTGCTATATACACTAGTATTGCTTTTTTTGGTTTTAAGTCAGAGGCCTGGAGAAATAAGCATTATCCATCAGCTGGGTTACTACTACAGGTTGTAGACTTTGAATGTCAGACTTATTCAATGTCTCTGTTTAGTCAGTTGTTCTATCACCCAGTGACCCCCACCACAGGAAGGGAAATGGGAAAAAGAAAGGAGACCTGTGGGTTGAAATGGAGACAGATTTAAGAAAATAATTTTTTAAGCTACTCTTAATACTCGTAGAAAGTACACAAGGTACTACTCAGCCCGTGTAGGGGCGGTGAGCTGCGAGCTCCAAGCAGGGAATGCTGCATGTCAGGCACTGCCAGCACCACAGCTCCAGAGAAGACACAACAGTCACAGCACATGGGAGAGGAGGCCTCAGAACAGGAGAATGAGACCCTCTGGGAATGGTGCCATCAGGAGAAGGGACCCAGGAAAGCTTTCTAATTTCTAGTGAGTGTGACGTTTATGGTCTGGAACAGTTCTGCTGGCCAGCATGAGTCAGCTGCCCTGGCTTTCGCTCCTCCCAGCTTTAGCACCTGCCTGACTCAAAACTGCTGAAGACCCTGATCGTTATGGAGACCCGCACACCACGGCTGGCCACCAACAAAACCAGCGTGTCTTAACTAGGTTCTCACTGCATCGGGTCCTGCAGTCTTCTCAGAGATGAAGCTCTCCTGAATGGAAAACTGATTCTATGGTTCTAGCCCAGCAAGATCGAGACATTAAAATATTGTCCATTGAATACTACTGACATCCCACTTGATGCCAGCGTTCATTTGCTATCTAGAATGTTGATCTGCAAACTCACTATTAGAGAATGAAGCTGTTCACACTGTGATTTTTGTTCCCCTCCGTATTTAAAAGATGAACTTAGTGAAAAAAACAAAGCTGGTTTCCGCTGCACTTCAGCACTGTGTGTCAACATGATGACATAAGAAGTAATTAGGATAAGGACATTAAACACGTTACGACATCCGTCTACAGGTCACGATGCAGTGGGTAAAAATGGGTAGTTTCATTTTCTATTTCATGTATTCTTAATGATTTACTAACAAACTGATTTATAAAGTTGTTGGAATACTTTCCACTATAGACTTCGTATGTACAAAAATACATTGCTATCTTTAAAAAGCAGCCGAACCAAGGTCACCTCTGTACACAAGCAAACTCCCAAGTTACTTTTGCCACTAATCGTTTCCAAGTCTGACTGCAGAGTTTTCAGAATATTTAACCACAGAAACACAAACACAGGAAAACCTGGAACTCTTCTCCTTTCTCTCCTCCTGTTAGCAGAGGTCAGCCTCCTCGCAGCGCTGTAATCCCTTTCAGGATGCAGGCGTTGACCTGCTCCACATATTGCAGGGATTACACCAGTCACGTAACCCACCAAAGCCCTCAGCCTGAGGCCGGATATTCACACAGGAGTCCCAAAAGCTCCCCTGGCCTAGACACAGTCCCCACGCTTCCTGCGAAAGCCTCAGAATCACCACTGATATTGCAGGCTCATTTATGTGACACTGTAACTAATTCTTACTCTCCGAGTGAGCGACTGGAGAGGGACTTACAGAACAATATTTCTTTTTGCAAAGATGTGGGTTGGAAGGGACCTTAAAGATCATCTAGTTCCAACCCCCCCTGCCACATCAGGGACACCTCCCACTAGAGCAGGTTGCTCAAGGCCCCGTCCAACCTGGCCTTGAACACCTCCAGGGCTGGAGCATCCACAGCTTCCCTGGGCAACCTGGGCCAGTGTCTCACCACCCTCAGAGTGAAGATTCACAAAAGGGGCCCGAGTTTCAGATTATGCCACTTATCAAATATAAGTCGCACTCTTCATAAAACCGATCTGCAGGAACTCATTTACAGCAGCAGGATTTGGCTGCAGTGCCAGTTCTTTTTGGAACAAACAGACTACACCCGAAGCATCATAACTCAGGCCTGGTAGCTACACAAGCACTTCTGGATGGCTCTACACCAGACACGTTCCACGGGCTCAGGAAGCATGCACAAGTTACTTGCTGTACGGTCTTCCACTGTAATCGTAGGACTGCGCCTGGTCATCGATGCTGTAACTGGTCTGGAAGAAGTCTGTGTTGAAGCTGTCGAACCCAGACATCGCCGGCTACCTGCAAGAGAACAGCGGGGTCTGCCGGGGCCTTGCCCACCCCAGGGGAGCGCTGGAGACACCCCGAGCGGCCCTGTCTCCACAGAGGCCTTCCCCTCCCTCAGGGCCTCCACACAGGCCTTGCCCTCCCTCAGGGCCTCCCCAGAGCACAGGCCGCCGCGGGAGCCCCGCTCAGCCTCACCGCGGCCCAGCCATGCGCTGCCCCAAGCCCCGGAGCTCCCTGGCCCTGTCCCCCTCCGCAGCAAAGCCGCGGGCCCGGGCGAGCGGCGGGAGCCCCGGACCCACCTTGAGCCCCGGGCCCGGCCCCGCTCCCGCCGCGGCCCCTGCGACGTGTCACCCGGCGGCGCGAGCGCTTCCGGGGCCAACTCCTCCCGCGCACGCGCCGCGCAAGCCCCGCCCCTTCCGGGGTTATCCCCGCCCCTTCCGCTCTTAGCCCGCCCGCCCTCGCCGCCGCGCGTGCGCGTTGCCGAGGAGACGGGGCCAAGATGGCGGCGCGCTGCGGCATGGCGGTCCCTGCACTGCTGCCGGGGTTTGGCGGCTCCGGGCCCGTCCTGCGGGAAGGCTCCGTTCCCTCCCCGCGCTGCGGGCGGCCTGGCCACCGCGCAGCCCGGTGTGAGCGGGGAGCTGGCTTTGTTAACTTCCCCCCACCCCCCGTTAGAAGTCGGGCTTAAAAGCTTCTGTCTCCCGGTGTTTTGCCTAAAATCTGGCTTTTAAATAGGTGCGGAGAACGAGCTTCTGTCCGTGTTTCACTTGGCATTAAAGCGTTAGTAGTCGGTTCCTCCCGCTTTTCCTCAGGCGCCACCACGGATTTACCGGCGGTGAAGCTGGGATGCACCGTGTGGCCAATAATTGGTATTTATTTTTACTGCTCCCTCCTGGTGCTGCCACCAATGACTTGTAAAATAAAATTAATTACAGTTGTGAATCCTTCCGTGATTCTCGCCCTGGCTGAAAAGTCTGCAGAAACCCAGTCAGCAAATAATAGAATCACAGGATGGGTTGGGTTGAGAAGGGACCTCCAAGATCATCTTGTTCCAACCCCCTGCCATGGCAGGGACACCTCCCACTAGACCAGGTTGCTCAAAAGCACAAAGGTTCTCAGGTCTGGAGCATCTGCCAGCTTCACTCTCCTTGTTTCTGCTCAGCAGCGTCGCCTGCTTCCAGCTGGCTGCAAAATTTTGGATTCGCTACAGTTTACGCACACAGGTAACATCAGAAGGTTTTCAGTAAGGGTTGAGTATGGCTGCATTTGAGATCACAGAGGAATTTTTTTACTAAGCAACTTTTTAATTGTAAAAAATCTCTTTCTTTCCAGGAGTTTTTTCCCTATTATTAATGAAAAAAAGCTATATCGTGAATCCTTGTATAAATGAGGAGTGGAGCAGGGATAAAATGCCGTTTGCATGATTCAGAGAGACATCAGTGAAGGTAAGAGTAGGCTTTGGCCCTAGAGATACTATTTTCCATAATGTTCATTTAAGGTGGTGCTTTTGTTTTTCCTCAAGGCCACAGCTTAGTTACACAAAGTGCTTTCACCTGCAAATTTAGGGCGATCTGTGTAGATCTGATGCTCTGCTCACTCCGTGGATGGGAGGGTTTATGTGGAACTGCAGGTGCTGAAGGAAATGGAGAATGGAGTAGGTGACGGTGCTGCTGGGTGAAAAGTAAATAATTGCTGTCATTTAATATGAGACCTTCATACCCTTTCACGTGTCCGCATTAAATAAAATTAATGTTTTCCTGAGGCCAGATGGAAAATTTGCTAGAGCTGTGAGTCTTCTTGTCTTTATTAGCGACCAGCTGCTCTTCTGTCCCTCGCAAATAAGCTGCAGGAGCTGGGAATACTGTAGAGCTGAGAAAACAACAGACTGGGACTATAAAGACACTAATGCCAAGAAGCTCCTTTCCTTCAGCCCTTTGTCAGTCACTCCATTTCTCCTTCTAGTTTTATCATTTTGCTCCCTTTTTTCCTGTAGGGCCAGGGGAAAAGGCTGTGCTCTGACTGTAATTAGAATTTGTTTTCATTAACTACCTTATCTTGGGGCACTGAGCGCAGGAAGAAGTCAGCGTGCGCTGCTGGCTCGGGTGGGCTGGGGCAGTTCGGTGGAAATTTCAAAGTGAAATTTGCTGCTTTATTGTTGTCCCTGATTAGGAACATGGTGTTGAGGTTTAGAAATACGTTAGCTGTGCCTGCGCAGACAGTTGCAATCCCATGCTTGATGTAGCCTGACTTTTTACATGCATGCAGGAGCCGAATGCTTGCCCCTTGGGCACACATGCTTCTGTGAGCGAGAGTCCCTGTTTTGGAGTACACGAACATTTTCCTTTCTTTTAAATTAATTTTGGCTCAGTTATTTTGTTACTGACTCTCATGCTTGTAATCTTCCTCTAGTGAGATTACTGTATTTAAATTACAGCCCTGTTACAAGCCTCTCCTGCAAAGTGTGTCTTGTGGCGCGGCGTACACGGTATCTCCTGAGAACAACCTCCCAGAAAATATGCGTGTTTATAGAACGGAATGAAATAATTGGGGGGGGGGGAATTACAGCCACAGATAATACAGGGATCGGTAGCTGTGGTATAAGCTGCTTCTTGCAAATTTATACTTTAGGTAAATTAGTGTTTGAAGACGGAGAAGATCCCGGCTTTCATGGAAGACCTGTAGAGTGTGTGGGCTACATCTGATGTCGATGACTTAGTGCCACTTTGCTGAACTGTGTGACTTGGCTGCAATTCACTAGACAGTAAAATGAGACCCAAATCCCAGGCAGTGGACTGTGTAATTGTGGTCTGCTGGTGAACTGCTCTTTGGCTGGAAGTCTATTTGGATTTGCTTAGATTATTAGAATTCACTGACAGCTCGGGCTGAGCTTTCATTAATTAGTCCTCTCCGCACTAGGCATCTCAATGTTGCTTTAGGGTATCGTCTGCTTCAGCTCTGCAGGACAAATTCACGCTCGTCTGTAGCAGTGTGTGGTCCCAGACAGGCCTGCTCAAGAGGAGACCAAGACATTGCAGCTGCACAACCGCCTCCCTCCCTCCAGCATGACTGGAAAGAGGTGTTCTGTGAGCAGCCCAGCCCACCACGCTTAGAGGAACGACCTAGCGAGGCACCCAACGCTCCCTGGCAACCACCATCCCTTTCTTGAGGGACCAGCTCCTCTGCACTCATGGTTACCTGAGCAGGGATCACTCGTGGTTACCTGAGCAGGGATCACCCATGATTACCTGAGTGGGGGATCACTCGTGGTTACCTGAGCAGGGATCACTCTTGGTTACCTGAGCGGGGATCACTTGTGGTTACCTGAGCGGGGATCACTCGTGGTTACCTGAGCAGGGGATCTGGCTTTGCAAGAGGCCCTGAAACAGTTCCAAGATGGGAAGAGTAAAGACACTCGTAAAATCAGTACGTGGATTACACAGAGCTGACATCATAGTGATGCCACCCAGTGAGGCCACACTTTCTTTTAGCTGTAACTTTAAAAAACACACTATAATTACACCAGTGTTAATAACGGGACAGCTTGAACCAGGCTGAGGAGGAAAGTTTTACTCAAAGCACTTTGCAAACGTGGGAGGAAGGGAAAAGGGAGGGGAGGAAGGAGGGAGGCGTTGGCTTTGCTCTGGCAGAACTTGTAAGAGAGAAAGGAAGTCCCTTACAAAAGGGTGGCTGAAAACAATGATTTCTGTTTGAGATTAATCCTCGGATGCTGGTGTGAGTGCACATGAGGTCTCTGCCCGCCTGTTCGTGCTGGGTCTGTTGAAGTGTCAGGTCAGGACAGTGTGTGTAGCGGATTGCTTTTGTTGCGTGAAATTCTAAAGGATTTGTCAGCGCTGGATATATCAGTTCTTGGTCAAAATGTTATCTGATGTACAATTGTTATCTAAATCAGTGGAACACGAGTCCCCCTTCCCGTCAGTTTCTGAAAACCTGGAACCTCGTGCAGTGCGTTTGCTCTGGATTTGGTGCCTGCCAGAAGGAGCTGGCAGGTTTAGTTGCAGAAGCTGCGCCCACAGTCTTTGGAAAAAAATGTTGCCGCGTGTCTTCTCTTTGAATTGTCTGCCGTGCACCGTGCCCGTGCTCACGTGCTCAGCAGCTGTGAAAGATACTCTTCCCCTTTTTTTGACAAAAGAACATTATGCTCTCGAGTTATGAATAGAAGATCAAAGGCAAATCTGTATAATGCTTTTCTATGTACATGTTAATCAACCCTCCTTTATGGCACTCGCGCCCCTTTGCTAGCAGATCCTTTTCGTAGGGAGATTCTGCCATTTAGTGTTGCTTTATGCCTTTTCTTCAAAGTGAGAGATTTGTTAGGGCTTCTTATTCACACCTACTGCTGGATTTCAGCAGATGAGATTTTCACTGTGTGTAATTCCCACTGCTGGATCAGTGCGTAATGTGGTATTTTCGCTCAGTATCATACTTCTCGCTGGCCTCACTTCTTGGGAGCTCGGTTTCTAGAGCTACCTGAGCAATGTGGAGACCACTCCCCTCTAGGCATGATACACCCCTTTTAGAAAAGTGCCTGGTAAAGGTTTGTCACTCTGCAAGAGCCTGGAATTTATCCCTCCCAGGGCTCTGGTAGCATTCTTTGCTGAAGATTGAGGTAGAAGTCTTGTCTGGAAGTGCTTGCGTCTGCCTACAGGACATGGTGCCTTCTTCTCAGTGAAACCACGGTCCCTTTACGTGGCTCTGAGAATAGGCCAGAGTTGGGCCCAAGGCATCTGCTGGGGCCAGACGTTTCCTTTTCTCTTTGCCATGCCACCCTTCTTGGACGCTGCACTCTTCCCTCTGGCTTGATACTGTTCTGCCCTGGCAAAATGTGGCATTGGCTCCGTATTTAGAGATGAGGCTGCTGAGGAGCACTGAATGTTACGTGGCATGTGGCTGAAGGATCCTTAGGTGGCACCTTGAAGTTGTTTCTGAAGCAGAGCGTAAGCCTAGAACTGGAAGTACTCTCTGTCTGTCATCCTTTTTTTATTTTAACTATTGTGTGTAAAAATCACCCAGCGTGATGAAAGTTCCCATGTGGCTTTTTAGCTGAAATCTTCTGTCCAAAATCCAACTTCGATATATTTTTTTCTTCCCAGAATTACTCCTTCCATTTCTGCTGCTTTCAACTGCCGCTTCTCTGAGCGCCTTGAAGTTCTGCATGGAGTTTCTAAACGCTGATCAACAGCTTCGGCATTTCTCATTATGCGTGGGCGACTGGACTCGTATTTATAGCTTGTGTATTCGCACGGCGAGATGTGGGGCGAGATGTGTACATGCCATCGCTACTACAGACCTAGCCACGCACAACCCTTTCTTTCCAATGTTCATCGCTGCTGCTTTTTAAACACCCTTTTTTTAGCACCCACAGGGTTTGATGAAGTCAGTCGTCCCATGATTTCCTGGAAGCATGAATGCTAATGTAGCACTTTGTCATGAGGAATGACCTCAGACCCGCGAATGGCGTCACGCCATTAGTATCTCGGGTTTAAGCATAGCTCTGCTGTGACTTCTGGAGCATACAGTCTAAGCTCAGGCTAAATTTTCTCCTCGCTGTAATGAAGGTTATGTAGGCATCTGTTAAAAGTGGAACGTACTTCATCCTCCTCCCTGTGACAGATGCTGCTTTTCTTTCCCATCAGAACTGTAGCTGCTCCTCAAATGAGCTGCGTTGCTGCTGCAGCGGAAGAGGTAAGAACTTCAGCATGGTCCTGACACATGCTTTACATTTAGGTCACCAGTGTATTTGGCCCAGATTTTAAAGTTTCACTCTTCTCAGGCTGCGTTTTGATGGATTTGGCCAATGGCTTGTATTTAGCTGGGAAGCGTTATGGGATGCTTTTACTACTGAAGTCATTTCATCAAAGGAAATTATATTATCTTACAGTAAAATGATCGGAATATCCTGTGTAAAGAAATAAGAGCAGGTGCTGAATTCCTTTGATGTATTATTTGAAAAGTGCACGTGCATTTCCAGAGCTGTTGTGATTAAAATGCTACGGTTTTTGTTCTTTTCAAAGGGCAATTCTGATTATAATTTTTCAAAAAGACTAAGAGCTTAAGTATCTCTGCATTCGCTAATCACACGGTGTCCGTGTCAGAATGCTTCACAAAGGCTTGTCAGGAATCACAAGTTTTTACAAGACTCTCTGTCACTGAAGCGCCTGCACATCAGACTTACTGTGTCATCTCCACTCGGCCCTCAGAACTTCCGCCCAGGCGATCTTCATCCCCCTGCTCGGGTGGTTTGGATCTTCACTGCGCTGTGGGCTCACAACCGGCTCTGGCGCTGGTTTGAACACCCGCAGGTTTTACTGGGGAGAGTGAATTGATTCCTCAAGCCCTGCAAGATGACATCAGTGGCTTTATGAAAATTGATTTAAATATTATTACAGCATCTTAACTAACATTAATAACTAAAATATTTGAAAAAGCTGATGCAATACTCATTGCTTGGAACAGGGGCAGCACTAATGAGCTTAAATCCCCAAGCAAGTTATCGTTTCATCTGTCTGGCCATGTAGATGTTACAGCCCGTAGGCATTGACTCTACCAGGCTCTTAAAAAGGTAAAGAGTCATCTAAGAGAGTCATCTAAGTTAACGTGTTCTCCCATCACACCTTTAAATTCTCCTTGCAAGGGTTATGGAGCACTTGAGTTCTTCAGCCGGTGAGGGAAGATGCGCGGTGCTTTGTCTTTCTCTCTGAGGTACACGGAGCGTTCTCTGTAGTACTGCCAGGTGCCGCTGGTTTGAAAATTAGCAATGAGGTCCCGAAGCAGGAGACAGAACCTTGGCTCAGAAGTTGCTTCAGAATTAATGGACTGATTAAAGTAAAGTTTGATTAACTGTTCGCCTTTCAGATGTGAATTTGAAATGTCTGTAAGTCTACGAGTTAATGATTTTCTGCCTTAGCTTTGAAAATTGTACTTCTTACCCAAGCATGTTGTGTTAACTCTGTTCTTGAAGTTTATGGCCGTGTTTTCCAAAGAATCTCACCGAGGTATCTACAGCTTAAGTGCAGTCAGCGAAAACTCTGCACGTGGTGACTTCCTCACACGCAGGTTTCACTCTGAAGCTTCCCCTCCGGGTTTTGGCACCGTTTGAGTGTCAGGCTTTATCTCATCGTACGCTCATCACGCTGAGGAACCTGGTTTTGCCCCAAGCTGCTGTGTGCTGGACGCAAAGCTGGACGGCATCCTTGTTACCGTTGCACCTCCGGCCGTGCCATCTCTGGTGGCCGCGTTTGGCGGCCCCGGTTCAGTGAGATGTTTAAGCAGCTTCATCGCTTCGCTTCAGCCGATGTCTCGTGCCTGTTGAACCCGGGGCACGTTCTCAACGGGGGGTGTCCGGTCTGGCCGCAGCGGCAGCCGGCGGCACCGCGAATCCCCCCCGTCCCCGCGGCGCTGGGCCCGCTGCAAGCACCGGGAAGGGTGTTGGCGGTGGCGGACGCGAGGTGGCGGTGACGGGCAGCGGTGGCGGGGCCCGGCCGCTGCTCCCCCCCGCTCCTTCGCCGTTCCAGAGCCCGTTCAAGCCGGTGCGGGACCGCTCCTGCCACGCCGAGCCTCCGGCGGGGTCCCACCTCCTCCCTCCCGCGTCCCTCTCTGCGGGCTCCTGCCCTTGCAGGGGAGATGAGGAGCGCCAGCAGCGGGCTCAAACCCCCGTCCTGCCCGAGAGCCGCGGGGCTGCCGACCGGCCGCCCCCACCCACCGGCTGCTCCCACCCCGCCCGCCTCCGTCGCCGGCTGAAAGCACCGGGCGGAGCCGGGGGAAAGGCACGTTAGGGCGGCGGGCGGGCCGGGGGCCGGGAGCTGCCGGCTGGAGGGCGACGGAGCGCGGAGGAACTTTCCCCGAAGTCGGGAGGAGCGGGGCGGCGGGCGCTGACCGAGCCCCGGCGGCGGCCCCGGCGCTGTCCCCGGTGCTGAGGCGCGGTGCCCGGGCGCTGTCCCCGGTGCTGAGGCGCCGTGCCCGGGCGCCGTCCCTGGTGCTGGCCCCGCTCCCGGTCCCTCCGCGGGTACCGGGCGCCCATCCCAGCCCGACTCCTTTAAGATGATGCAATCGGCATCGCGCTCTGCGCTCCCGGCCCCTCGCCGCTGAGCAGAGCCGCGCAGAGCCGCGCAGCCCAGCGTCAGCGCCTGGCCTCCCGCCGCCCTGACATCAAACGGGGCAGGGTGCTCGGCTTTCATCCTGAAAATATCCGTTTATACGTGTGCGGAGCTGCGTGCGCCCACTTGCTTGTCGGGTCCTGGATTTGGGAAGCGCGGCTGGGTCAGTGACCTAAGAAACCTACTTCTTGTTGCTGGCAGTGAAACAGTTTCCCTTCTGATTATACGACTTTAGTTAAAGTTGCCTCCCCGTGTGATAATTATTCTGTAAACACCGTTACTCGTTTGTTCTGTGTTGTCTTAGATGATTTTTTTCTGGATTTTATAAGAAATATTTTATTTTTTTATCGTCTTTTGGTAAGAGTGTTTGAAATAATACTATTATATCGTGTTACATGTGTTTTTTATGTCCCCATTAGTTTTTTGTTGTAGTATTTTTGTAATATTTGGATTATGTTATCGTTTTATTGCTTTTCATGCATGCTTTGATCAAGGAGAGT
>JAVSBS010020980.1:0-21596 GCA_033124195.1 Coracias cyanogaster
TAGATGCGCTGGAAGTTTATATTTGGAGCAATGGGAAGATTTGAATCCTTTCTAGGAGAGAAGGAAAAATGATCCTTGGATGTTGTACTTCTGGGTGGGTGCTGTAAGCACCAGGGAGTTGTAGCTGTGAGGGGCCTTGCAGCACATGGCCGCGTCTTCTTGCTGTGTAACGCGGTGGGTGTGGGAAAGCAGTGCTCGTGGCCTTTTTTTGTTTTGTTTTGAGAGTGAAGATGAAGCTCTTCACCCATTAATGGAGGAATGTCTGATTTCTAGATCTCAGTTGGGCTTATGTAGTCATCTAGGTACTAAAATAACCAAATTTTTGGACCTTGTATTTGTATGTTGAAAATAGAACGAGAGTTTCTGAGATCTCAAGTCAGATGGATTTTAAGTGCCTATCCAAAGATGTAGGTGCCTAAAGCCTCTTGGATGTGGCCTTTTTGCTCTCTCAGTTCGTAGCATTAAAGTATCAGCTCTCAAAAGGTGAATGCTGCATTCGCCTCTGGAGACAGCTGACTAGTCGGTGTTTTGTGCAGAACCGATACAGTTAGGCACTGTAACAATCTCAGCCAAAAGTTGTTGTTTTCCTCCTGAGGTGCTGATGCCAAGTCTTTGAGATTTTCCTTGAGAAGGAAGCATGTGTAACACCACCACCAACAATGCAGGGAGGAGAGGAGATTGAATGTGCCCATCTGAAATTTGTACGTAAAGTTTAATTACTGACACTTTTTGGTGTAGTTTAATTTGCTAAATTCAGTAGTTGCTAGAGTTGCCAACAGTTCTCTGTAGATCTGGTATGTAAGTGTGCACACAGCACAGTGAAAAAAATCACGATTAATTCTTTGTTTGCAAGTACTCCTTTTCTAGCGATGTAGACTACCTTCTGTCCTATGGTGGCACCATATTATTTAGCTATACAATAAGTAGGACTGTCGATAATTTGAAAATGGAAATTGTTTACAGAAAGATGCAGAACTTATGACACTCTTCTGAAGAGAAAAACTATATATTTGACAGACTTTTGGAATGATACTGCTATATGCTGTATTTTTAATCTATTCACAATGAATAAATAAAAATTGTATTTTTTTTTTAAATGTGAAAATAAATCTGAGGCTCAGCCTGCCAGAACTTACATGGGTTCATTGTTTCTGGGTGTCAGTGGAAATACTGCCTGGGTAAGGGCAGTGAGATGAAAGCCTTTGTTTCTATGTCAGACATGCAAATGCTGGTTGCCTACATCACTTGGTCCTCTCATTCCCTTTGGTTTCATTCTGGCTGATCAATAAAGGGGTTTTTTTTGTCACTTTTCTCAGAGTTTTAGTCATTGCATATGGGGGCGTTGCTTTTCATTTTTTCTTTATAATTTACCAAAGTCCAATCCTACTACTGCAGGCTTCCAGAAATCTTTTGTGGTGTTTTTATTATTCCATCCTTCATTTCATTCACTTTTTCAACAGCCAGAAGTAACTAACTGGGAGGGCGTAACTACACGTGTACCAAGAAAATCTGTTTTCCTCAAGAAAACTGGTTGATGTGCTGTTTAACTTGCACTCAATTACATATGCAGTGTCTAGTATGGGGTACGATGTAAGGGCTGAAGTGCTCGTTTGCAGAACTGCTTCAGCCTTTGCTTAATCCTGAGAAAAGAATGGCAATACTTGGCCTCTGTGAGCTGAGGTGGGAGAGTTTTTTGGCAACGGCTACAATATGTAATGATACACTGTCATCTGCAGCATGATTTATTCTTCTTTCTGTTCAAGAATGAACTGTCTGATACCAGCCCTTTTAAACTGTTAAAAATGGGGTTTTTACTGATGGTTTGATTGCTTTATTTAGTTATCATTTATTATACTCATATAGTTTAAACAATATGAAATTGTTCTCTAGCAAAGGCACTTTGAAACAGAAGAATCGCCTAACAAAAAAGCCCCAGCTGGGCCTCTTCACTGTAGTGTCAGCAAGATGAAAAATGGCGAATTTTGGCACTGCAGCTCTTGTCTTTAGCTATAGCTGCTGTCACCGGGAGCTGGAGTGTTTGGCAAGTGTAACAAAGGAAGTGGGATAGCATAGAAACAGCCAACACAGCTTATAAAGTGTAAAGAGGAATATTGCCTGTTTTTAAATTACTGCTCTGTGGGACTGATTTGAATCTCGCTCTCTTCCCCACAGGTAGAATTTCACTTCTGAGAGTAGAGTGACTGCTGACAGACAGAGGTGTAGTTTAGGTAGGCCAAAACAGGACTTCTCAGCTGAATTTTAAAAGGGAGGATTTCGCTCGAACCTCAGGTTGGATTCAGAGGCAGTGCTGCTGGTGGTGAGTCAGGCTGTTTTCAGGTTTAAGTTCAGGGGCATGTCTCATGTGCCTCCTGCTGCTGGGGACCCGAAGGCATCCTGGGGACAGGTCCTGGGTGTGTAACCAGCAGGCCTGGTCCTTAGCCTGGACTTAACCGGTACCAGTGTTGGGTCCTTGCTCTTCTCTGGCTAACTCCTGTGCTAGGAAAGCAATAGAACGAGCTTGTGTTCTGTTTTGAGTTCTCCCGCAAGTTCATTCTTTTAATTTGGAATTTAATCATCATCTTAACCTCACAGTAGTAAAATGAGAAACCTGGTGCCCCAGCTGCCAGCCCTGAGGGGCAACCTGTGCTCTTACCCCTCTGAGAGTCACACAGCATGAATAGTCTCGGGTACAGAGGCTTCCTTCAGTGTTCTGGAGCAGTGTTTCTGTGGCATTTCAGGGACGGAGACTGAGCTCACCAGGGCAGGGCAGAAAAGCCTTTCTCTGGAGAGCTGTTGGTACTTCTCCCTGCCTGTGCAAAAGGATCTGTGATACCAAACAGCCCTTGCAATGAGAAAGCCCGTGTAAGATGTGCTCCCTCAGTGTCTCACACACCTCATCTTCCCTCTGCCCCTGCATGTGCAGTGCTGTGGCCTGTACCCCGCTGCTCTATGGACACGTGCATGGAGACTGTTCTCCCCGAGCTTTTCTGCCTGAACAGGTCACATGTGGTCTTCTGTGTGAAGCCAATTCACGTCCACCTACAGTCTCTTCTCCCCGAGCCTCTCCTGCCTTTCTGCAGCCCCAGAGCCGTGGGCGAAGCGGCAGCTCCCCCTGTTCTCCAAAAACCCCCCATCCTTCTGGAAAGGCGCTGAACTGAGGGTGTGAAACTCGGGAGTGCTGAAGGACAAGGATCCCACTCCCACTGAGATGTGTGTGCTGGGATTCCTCAGTACTTGTAGGCACTGAATGAAAGTTTTAGCAGGAGTGCGCAGAGCTGCAGCCTCTTGGCCGAGTCATGTCCAGCAGCTCCCGGGCAGAGAGCTGGCACCGCAGGGACAGGGCAGCTGCGGGAGGTGCCAGCAGAGATGGGTGAAGGGAGGCTGGCTGCAGGGCGCCAGCTGGGGCATTCTCTCCATCCTGTGTGAAGGGACTGCCACAACTGCAGAATTCAGTCAAGCTGTACTGAGACTTTGTGGCCTTACCTGAGAGAAGCTGGAATTTTGCTTCATAGAATCATTAAGGTTGGAAAAGAACTCTAAGGTCATCAAGTCCAACCATCAACCCAACAATCCCATGACCACTAGACCATGTCCTGAAGTGCCATGTCTACATGCTTTTGTGATTCCTCCAGGGATGGTGACTCCACTACATCCCTGGGCAGCCAGTTCCAATGCTTAACCCCTCTTTGAGTAAAGATTTTTTTCCTAATATCGAATCTAGACCTCCCCTGGCGCAACTTGAGGCCATTTCCTCTCATCCTAGAGCTAGTTTCTTGGGAGAAGAGACCAGCACCAACCTTTCTACAGCCTCCTTTCAGGTAGTTGTAGGGAGCAATAAGGTTTTCCCTCAGGCTTCAGGCACAAAGGGAGGGGACGGGGGCGGACCGGGGGACACGGGGCGCTCGGCAGGAAGGGTGGCGGCGAGGGCTTCGCTGTCACGGCGGTAGCGTGGCCGAGCGGTCTAAGGCGCTGGATTAAGGCTCCAGTCTCTTCGGGGGCGTGGGTTCGAATCCCACCGCTGCCAGTAGGCTTTTGTTGGTTTTTTTCCCCCCTCTCTTTTTCCTGCTGCGGGCCGCCGCAGCGCCCCCTGGCGGGCGGGCGGGCGGGCGGGAGAGGATTGTGGGTAGGAGGAGGGCCGCGTCCCCACGTGCCGGCCGCAGTGACACCAACATGGCCGCTGCCTGAGCGCCGCCCGCCCGCCGCCACCGCCACCGGGGAGCCGGCGGCCGCGCTGCCCGCGCCGGCCCTGCCGGCCCTCCGCCAGGTACACGGCTGCGGCGCGGCTTTCGGGGTGGCGCGGGCGGCGGGGGCCCTGCCGACCGTGGTAGGGGGCGTGGAGCGCGGCCTGGGCTGAGGTGGGCTTTGCCTATCCGGGGAGGGCGGTGGAGATGAGGCTCTCTGAGGACTGGACGCCGGGGGCCGCGGGGCCGCAGCCGTCCGGCGGGGCCGTGACAGGAACCGGCGCGGGTCGGGGCCGCCGCAGCGGCGGGGCCCTTGAAGGGAGCGGGCGGGCGTCAGGTCCCAGGCCGCGGCCCCTCGGCTCCTCGCCCTGAGGGTGCTGAGGGGTGCTGGCCGCTCCTCCTGCGGCTGTAAAGCGGCGGCACCGGCCGGCCCGGTGCCCTTCCCCCCGGGTCTGGCAGCTCTGCGCCTCCCGCCCTAAAAGGGCGCAGCTCACACGCCAGCAATGCAGCCGGCAGCCCCAGCCTGAGCATCGGCTCCGCCGGGGCTGCAGCGCAGGCCTGCGCGCCGGGGGATGAGGTGCCCCCTGCTCTGGGCTGGCTTTGCTTCATCCCCACGTTATGTGCGGGTTTGGGTGCTTGACCGTGGTCTCCTTCTTCCGGTCCTCATTCCCTGCGCTCCCATTCGGCTGCCAGGCTGCTGTGTCAGGAGAAAGTAGGCTCAGAAGTTGCCAGAAATGAAGAAGCCGTTGTCAGCAGGGGAGCGTTGGGGTGCGCAGGGTCCGCGGCTGGAGCCTCTGTGAGGTGGAGCAGTGCCAGCGTGGAAGATGGGGCTTGGCACTGTGACATGCCGCGATCCGGGGCTGCCCCTGTGAGCTGCCACACTGCAGAGAGCGGCTCCATCCCTGGGCCTGGCAGAACAGGCCTGGCACTTTGCCACAGAAATGTTGAGGTGTTAAATAAAGGTTCATACTTAATGCATAATTTCTTGAATCCTGAAGATGTGCTTCAGTGACATCACCTCCAAAGAGAGGTCCTGATGCAGAGGGGCCCCCTTTGGGTTCACTAGCAGAAGATGACTGTGCAAAGCTGCTTGCAGATGAGCAAAGCAAGGAGAAAATTAAGGAAATAATTGGGTCAGAATTATAATTATAAGTGTTTGGAAGGTGCTTCAGCTGGTTTTTGCAGCTTCCATTTTTCTGTATGCTGTGGGCCACCCTAAGCTGGAGGATTGCTGCTAGGGCTGGACTGGGAGACCCTCTACAGAAGAAAGTCCAGGCACCAGAGGAAATTGTGGTAGTGATTCAGGAGATGGCACCTTTGTTGGCTCGTTACCTACACTTTAAGGCACTGATGCAGCAGGAGTTTCTGGCCTTTCCTCTATTACATATGAAGAATATTTCAAGTTTCTTTGTTGGCACTTCAGAGGTCCATTATTACTGACAGATTTAGGTATCAGTGAAATGCTGGAGCATTTCTAGCAGGGCTAGCTAGAAGTCTGGATGTGATAGATGACATGCAGTTTACAATTTTCATTCTTAGAGTTATATTAAAGTCTTTGGTAATCAAAACTTTAAAAAGATAGTTCTAGTGCCCAGATGCCTTTCTAAGCTCAAACTTAGAGGTAGGATTCAGCTAATTCATCAGCTCTTTTTACAGTTCTTTAACCACAATATTTTTCTTCATTGATTCTAAGTTGATGATGTTACAGGCAGCTAATGAGCAGTTTCATTGGTCTTAGCATTGGTCACATTGCAGGAGGAATGAGAAGATTTATATCACTTGCCCTCCTGCAAGCTGTTCTGAAGTTTAATGATTCCTACAAATAACTTGCATTATATTTTTATTTGCACCTTAAAGGAAAGTCCCTTTTAAAAGAAAACATTTCTGCCAAAAGGAAGTTTGAAACTGACAGTGTTTAATTCCCTTCTGTAACTCTTGTGATTTCATAGATATAATGACAAATGTAGAAATTAACACCAACGTGTGTATATATATATATATACATATACTGTAGACATAGTGTTGTGTCTGCACGCCTTCGGTGAAAGCTTCATTCTGATTCAGAAGATTCCTTGAAGTTGCATGAGTGTTTAACATCGTTCTGGGATACGCTGCTTCCTATTTATAGACCTGTCGTTCTGATACTCCAATAAAAGGAACTGTAGTCATTCTTTATGTTAAAATGAGTAACAAAAAATGTAATCTCTTTAATATAACATTTTACTTGAGTACTGACAGCTGGATTCACAAAGCATCTTGTGCATAATTGTGTAAGCAGCATTAAATGAGGGACCAGCGACCAGGTCTTTCAGGCTGAGTTTCTCTGCTTAGGCTGGGGAGTCTTAAATTCTCTTCTGGAAAGTGGAATAACTTTCTCAGGAGAGAGAGAACAAGTTAGCATGTACTTGTCACTCAGGGTGCCAAGAAGAGAAGGACAGTTCCCAGTCTTCTCAGGGAAGGAGCGTTTGGACTCAAGTCTCCCACCTTCTGGGTGCTATCCCATGTTCTCACACATCTTAGGCATCCTCTGCTTATCATCTCTGTTCTGAGTGAAAACTGTGGTTGTTCCGTTCCGTGCAGAACTACTGGGCTGGCTTTACATGAGCTGCTGTATCAGGCCATCCAGGGAGCATGAGCGGGGAAAGAAAATTGGAACAGACAGATCTCATTTCTTTAAAAGAACACATTTGAGCATGTATTTCTGGGCAGAACTGAGTGCCTGATCGCAGAAAACACTCTGATATCAATCAGATGGCACATACATGTGGTTGTGCAGGAACAGCCCCAGCCTGTAGTTAAGGTACTGGCTTTTTGCTGTGAAGGTTTTGCATTTCTACAAAATCATTTCAAATATGAATCTGAAGTATTATTAAGTGGTAATTTTCAAGTACAGACGTATGGTGGGAAGAGCTGGGATATGCTGTTGCATAAAGAAATGGAAAATTCTAGTTCAGTACTGGGAGGGATGCTTTTTTGGTTGTGGAGAACCTGTAAGTGAAAAATACAGAATGATATTTCTAGGTGGAATGGCAGAAACAGTATAAATAAACCCGAGGTGTTGCCTGAATGGAAGTTTGCCCACGTAGTGATGTTGATAGCAGTCATATCCGGAATGCCTATCCAACCTCTCAGAGAGGTTTCTTAGATAACTGCATTTGTATTACTGTGGTGTTTTGAGAAGCCTGCACATCTGTGGAAATATACTGAGATGCTGAAATTGTGAGGTGGCTTGTGTATCTGAAAAAAAATGCCACCCTTTGGGAATGGCGTTTTTTACTGGATGCTGGCTCCCTTCTTTTGCAACCTTTCTATTGCCAGCTGATCGTGGATGCTGCCTCTTTCTTTCTTCCACAGGAGGTTCAGCAAAGAAGCAAGCTGGCATTGAGAAGTAGAAGATAGTGAGGGAGGGTTTCTGAACATAGATCTTACTTCTTACCTCATCAGCTTTGTTGTTAAAACTTGCCAGTTTGTGAGAGGTCTTCTATTTTGACCAGTACTGGCTGATTAACGGTGTCTGAAATGACCTGGATTAATTAACGTTGTTGCAATGGCATCCCAAAGAATTTGTAAATCCTTTTGTTTGATTTCAGCAGGGGAAAACTATAGTTGCTTTAGCTGAGGGATCTTTTTTATTCAAAGGTCAGAACCAGGCATGGCAGCGACTCTAGCACTGGATTGAACGTGATGACTCTTTGTTCTAGAGCACTCAGTTCCCAGTTAATATCACAGTCTTATTTTCTTCAGAGTTGGTGTAGTTATGAAGTAAAATCTGTGATTCTGATGTTTTCAAAGGACTCCAAGAGAGGCCAAGGAGTGTATTTTGGAGCTCTCATGTAGCAGTACAGTCTGAAGAGTGGTAGGTCAGGAGACAAGGCTGCAGCATGTCAGGTCAGCACATTCACAGGTGGGAGTATTGTGTGGTTCCAAGCACAGGGTTTACACAGGCTTTTTAATTCTCCTGACAGTTTATCTGGGAGCTTTCTCCATTGTCTGCTTTGAAGGAACTTTTCTGAGAAAGGAAGCTGGTGAACTGTATGGCGCTGTGACAGTTTCAAAGCTCACACATGCTGACTGACCAGCCAGTGCACTGTAGATGTGCTGGCTGGAAAACTAAAATACCGGCTACCTGTGGGTTATAGTTATGTAGTGTATCAAAGATCAGCTTTATGCAAGTACAGAGGGCCTGTCTTTCCTCTGTAGAGCACTGATTTAGTGCTCTCTTTCTTACGTAACTGTTGGCTTTCAGAAAAGTTACAAGATCTTACCGATTTTTGAGACATTTGATTGTCACTTAGATTTGGTGGCAGTTGGTCAAGATTGCGGAATATTAGGGACCTGATTACACAAACACATACATTCCTTCAAAAAACAGACTAAACAGATTATTGCCACTGAAAGGAACCAAGTTAACTTGAACAAACACTCCAGGCTACGTGGCACAGATATAATGACTCATATGACATTTCTGTTTTCTTTCAGGTTGTGCCAAGGAATAAGCCAAGAAAAAGCTTTTTGTATCCTAGCATGGCAAATGAAGAAGATGATCCAATTATACAAGAGGTAAAAGTACATTGTGGCAGCAGTGATTGTGCATGAAGCTTTATTATTATTGTAGCTCCCAGTGTTCTTACATTGCTGAAAGAATGTGTTATCAGCACCAATGGTCGTACTGTAACCAATGGCTTGCTCTGTGCACAGAAATACGTTGTGTGGGCCAGCTGTATGGCTCATGGCTTCTGTTTTGCCAAAATAGTGGTGTCCGTGTTGGCAGATTCAGCTCATGTTTTTCACCCTTTGTAATCTTCCCATGTCAGAAGAGAAACATGGTGGAGAACTTGCTTCTACCACTGTGTGTTTCCAGTGATGCTATGGTATGTCTCTCAGAGCTGTAAAAAATTGGAATGACTTTGGTGAGTTAATATCTGTTAATTATGAAGCTAAAATGTTTAATTCCTTCTAATAAACTATTGTGTTCTGATTCTGGGCTTCTTTAAATGACTGCTGTGTCCCAAAGAGTAGCCACAGTGTTCTGTTCAGTTTGTCTGAATTTACACACCAGAAGTACAAGGAAGGGCAAGCTCATAAGAAGGAGAAAAACCATGAGAAAAGGAATGGGACTTGTCAGGAGTATATCTCAAGGTAGCTAAAATGGCAGCTTCCATGGGTGATATTCATGAAACGTCTGTGGATTTTCAGTGCTGGTGGCAAAGTGCTGATACTGAATCAGATTTGGGATGTGTCTCTGGTATAATTTAGAAAGATTTTAGGACAAAATACTAGTAATGAAGTTACCTTTCAGTCATACTGCCAAAGAGAGAACTTCTTCCTCCTTCTATAATTGAAATAACAGATTCACTTCAGCCGCTCAGCAAGAAGTTTCCTCTTGCATTTCAGGTTTGTTTGCCAAGTTTCCTTAAAGAGAAAAAACACAGCTAGAGCCACTGTCTGCTGCCTCATCATAGAGTTTGTTTGTTTGTTTTTTAAAAAGGCCCAACTGCAGCATTTCATGACAAAATCAGCAGAGAGGAGACCTTTGTCAGGAGAGCCATGGTTATGTTTTATGTTGTTTATAACAAAAAGCTAAGATTGTCAGTATTTGAGCTCTAGGGATTGTACTTTCATCTGAGGCTCCATCAATTACCTCTGGCATCTGATGAAAGCTGTTTGGTTTGCTTTTTAGATTGATGTGTTCCTGGCCAGAAGTCTACTGGAGAAGCTGTATCTGTTTCAGGTATTTCAGTTAATTTTTATGCAGGGATAGTTTGTTTAAAATAAATTCAAAGAGCAGTAACTTCCCTTACTGCTTCAGCCTGCCAAGATTTTGGATATAGGCGAGCCAGTTTTGGTTGCAGTCAGTTGAAATATTTAGTATTAAGTCATTGCCAAGAAAGGAGCAGTCATTTATGACACAGACTTGTCATTAAATCGCTCCCTTTAAGCGCCCCAAGGGAGTGCTTTTAGGAGATGATGTCTTTCATCGTGGTCTTCTCAGCATTCCCAGATGGTTCAGAAGAGAGACCCACGTGGCCAAACTTGGGTTTGGTGTCCTGACAGCTACATGTAGCATTTGTCCTGTAAGCTAACTCTGCCTGTAAGCCCAGAAATATTTTACTTCTAGGTAATAACTCTCCAGAAAGTTACTGCTGAGGGATGGGGTTTTAATTGCTTCTAGCACTTCCTTTTTCTGCTGGACTAGTGTGTGTGGTACCATTTTCCTGTGTCAATTTATTGTGGTGTGTGAGGGGCAGGGAGGGAGTTGTGTAGTGACAAAAGCAGAGGACTAGGGGGAAAGCAGCAGGCTTTCCAGGTCATACTCCCAAATCCCATAATGACTCACAAATCAGTGGAGTAATTTTTTTTCTTGATGCATTGTATCTGTCTGGCAAGTGGATCTACATGTGAGGGGACAGGGAAGATTGAGTTAATTTCTGTGAAGTTCTTTGATCTTTAAATGAAAAGGATTTTATGAAATTGATTTGTTTTCCAGTATCCTATTCGTCCAGCTTCCATGACCTATGATGATGTTACACATTTATCAGCGAAGATAAAACCAAAGCAGCAAAAGGTTGGTCATGGTTTGAGTCCAGTCTGTAAAAGTTGGTTTATGTTGTGCAGAATGTACTTAAGAAAAGTACATTGTGTTACTAAGCTGTACAACTGTGCAGCTACTTGCAGGACCAGATCTATGTACTCTATAGAGTTTAGAATAAGAGTAGTTTTATAAAGAGATGAATTAAAGTCATGATGGAAAAGTCACTCTTTAATACAGAGTCATTCAGGGAAACTTCGTTATTAATGCTAGTTCAGTCTGTAGGTGCTTGTGCTAATACAGCTTGACTTAAAAGGTCTTTAGGGTTGAGGTTTGGAATCATGCTCTGTCTTTCAGTGGGTCTTGATTTCTCTCTTGCCTGGCTCTGAATCATCAGCAGTCTTTTTGAAATCAGTAGTAGTGAAAGTAGAGCCGAAGCCAGAATGATTGCATTTGCTTGCAGACGTATCCCAAAGCTGTGGCTGTGATTTTAAAATGCCGTATTAAAAAATGTAGAAACAGGTGTCTGTGATATGAGGATTTTGTTCTGGGCAATGGTTAAGGAGAGTGCTTATGTGAACTTTGGAGTTAGGATATGTGTTGTGTTCAGGAAGTCTTCTATTAAATTTAGCAAACATTTGCTTTGTAAGCCCTGTGCAGACTGGCAGATCTGCCGGCTGGTCCAGGGACTTGCAGCTAGTTCAGTGTACCAGTAATGTGAAGGGGGAGAGAAAACGAGGCAATAGTTGTGATAAACAAATTTATAAGGGCTTTGGGAGTCCCTGGGGAGGAGTAAGTATGGTATTGTTACAGTGTATAAAGAGAAATGCTATGCAGGAAAACGTATTTTTGAACATTTGTCTGAAGTTTAAATTTGAAGGAGGGGAATAACTCTTGTAACTAAAAGCTTGGAGTTTTGTTTCTATGCTTTGACCAGTGTCAATCAGGAATAACTATGAAGTCAGTGGTAAGTGCTGCAATCTCAAACTTTACAGAATCAAGGCCTTTCCCTCTGAAGAGGACGTAGTTACTTTATACTGCTGGGTACCTAAAGCAGAAGGAAACATACCTTAAGTTTGAGAGATTGTGAATGAATCCTCAGTGATGGGGAGGCTTGAATGATACTGCTTGTGCACTTGGTATGTACTGCTGAGTAAACTAGTCTCATAAAGTAGTGGAAGGTACGCAGTAAAGGGAAGGTGTGTTTCAAGGCTTCCTAATGAACTCTCGTTTCTCTGCTGCCATTCATTTACATGGGAGCTTATATATATCTCTAGCTTATTGTTAAGATGTCCCCATGCTACAAAAACCCGTACATGAGATTTGCTCTGTGGATTTGAATGATGCTGTTTATGTATTTAAATTTGCTGTAAATCTATGGAAATGTTAGCAATTGTGGGATTGAGTTGTAATTGATACGTCTGGGGTTCTGCCATAGTAATTAGCTGTCTTTCCTTTCATGTTATTTAGGTTGAACTTGAAATGGCCATTGATACTTTGAATCCTAATTACTGTCGCAGCAAGGGAGAACAGATTGCTCTCAATGTAGATGGCACGTGTACAGATGAAACAAGCACCTATTCCTCGTAGGTATCCTCTTTGCCTTCATTTCCTTTTTGTGGTGGGCACAGATATATTTATGTCCACCAGGGCTTCAGGGAAAGGTGAGAACAAGTGGCTGTACACCAGTACAGCCAGTCTTGGGTGGTGCTTTGGACACTGTTACATAGCGAGTATTCTTGGAAGTAACCTACATTTTTGCTATGCTTGATAAACTCTGAATTACAAACAGAAAGGTGTGTATATACATTTGCTGCAGTTGTTGGTATTCCATGTTGAAAATCGGTGAGTTCAGACCTTTAACATCTGCATACCACATTGCTTGTACAATACGATCTCACAGCGTTCGTCTGCCTGCAGGAAGCTGATGGACAAGCAAACTTTCTGCTCTTCCCAGGCTGCAAGTAATGTTTCCCGCTATGCAGCTGCTGTTTATAAAAAAGGTAAGTTTCTCTTGCTTACCTCTCACATGAGTGCAACACACTCATTTCCGGGTTAAAATAAGACCTATTTGTTCTTTTTTTTTCAGTCTAAGTTTTAACTGACATGTGCATCTTTAAAGAAAGGAGAATTTTTTCCGTATCAATGTCCCCAAACCCATTGAGAAGGTCTAACAAAATTGTAAATTACATAAGAACACTACGGGTTTGTAGATGCCTCCGGGGTCTTAACAGCACATGGCAACCTGAGTATGCATCTGTAGCACAAATTTATCATTGTTGCTTATATTACTATCTCCATCTAATTGTGTCTCTCTCATTTTCCTGTTCAACACTTTTTGCTCGTCACTTGTCTCCTAATGCCATCACAAAGTTTTGATCTGATCACGAGATGAAAATACATAGACTGTCTTCAGTGATGACTATTTTAGTAGGAGTCTTCTGAACTGTAGGTTGGGTCCGAGCCAGGATGTGACTGTCTATAAGATCAGGTTTCAACACAAAAAGGAAAGTAATAGAAATAGGTCTTGTTCTCTCATACTCCCTTGAAATCCTGAGCACTGGATGAATTTTTCACTTTAGTCCTTTTTAACATTTTACTGTATTAAATACTTCTTTTGGATTGAAGCTGTGCCTTTATAGAGATGGGGAGATAATGAGAAGTGCTGTCTTGTGCCGTGGAAAAAACAGTTTTAACTAACATTCATTTTCTTTTTCAGGTGAACTTCACCTGACTCCACTACATGGAATTCTGCAGCTGAGGCCAAGCTTCACCTACTTGGACAAGGCTGACGCAAAACACCGAGAAAGAGAAGCTGCTAATGAAGGTAAATGGTCCATGAGCTGCATTTTCTTTCGGGAGGTGAGATACAAGTTCCCACTGTCATTTTACCGATAAGCATCATTATATTCTGGAGGTGTTTATTGTAACAGCATACTGATTCTCAGATCATTTTGCTGACCTTATTTCAGCGTAGCTGCATAAATGCTTTTGTGGGCATAGTGGGGGGGACTGGCAGAGGGGTGGGAGGTGGTGCCGAAGGGCAGCAGTAGGGAGCGTGTCACGTCTGCCATGGAAAAGTTGCACGGCACAGCTCGTGGGACCTCCTGTCAGAGGAACAGTGTGGTGCTGTCATGCATGGCATAGTTTGGCAAGCTGGCCTTGAACCTGTGGTTATTCAGTTCCCAGTACTGCTTTCTTCCTGCATAGGCCCCCAGAGAGTTATGGATTGGCTTTGGCTCTTTTACTGCAGCAGTATGTTTGATTCTGTTGTATTTTTTTGGCAGGTGGTGATTCATCCCAGGATGAAGCTGAAGATGATGTTAAGCAAATTACTGTATGTCCAAATTTCCTTTTTGTGTTAGTTCAGGGAATGGTTCACAAGAAAGCGTGACAATTCACACCCAAATAAAACGACAGGAAACCTCAGCTGGTCCTGGTGACCCTGGATTTTGGAGGCGGGAAGCAGGGTGGACTTGCCCTTGTTGCACCCACATAAAGATGGCACTGACAGCAAAGGAGGGTTCATTTGAGCTAGAGCCCCTAGCTTCTGTTACTTATGTACCAAATAAATACTGTGAATGATCTGTTTCAAGGGTCTGGGGGATGTGTGCAATGATGCCCAAATCTTCTAGGTACGATTCTCCCGCCCTGAGACTGAACAAGCTCGTCAACGACGTGTTCAGTCCTATGAGTTCCTGCAGAAGAGGCAGGCAGAAGAGCACTGGGTTCATCTACATTATTATGGTTTGAAGGTAGGTATGTACTGCTGCTGAGAAGGCCACCTGGGCCTGAAGGCTCAGCCAAGTCTAGAACTGTTTTTAAATCTGGACCCGTGGGAATTGGGCAATTATCCAAAGATAATGAAGAAAAGTAGGTCTGCAGGCTTGAACAGAGCCTGCAGTGCTCTTTACGTCCTCTTCTGGATAATGCTATGGAGTCTCTATGCTGGAAAAGGTTTAAAACAGAGAGTAGGACAAACGTAAAGGGGAGTCCAGGTACAGGAATCACTCAGGGCTTGGACTACAGACTGGACTTTGTGAAAGCCTCGGGGAACCCAGTCAGCTGGGTGTCAGAAATCCTGTTTATCTGCCCCACATGCAGGTTCCAAAGTCATATCAACAGAGATGTTCCCAGATCATGTGAGCATCATTGAAGAAAGCAAAAGCAGAACATGAGTTAGTGAGGTGGAATGCTTGAATAGTGCCGTAATGACAGAGGGGTCGTGGTTTGGTTTGGAATGAGGAATCCAGCTCTCTGCCTTTTTGTATGTTTTCAGTATGTGGTACTGACACTTGTTTCTTTCCACCTCTCCAGGATAGCCGTTCTGAACATGAGCGCCAGTATTTATTTAGTCAAGGTCATGGCCTTGCTGAAAACACGGAATTAATTAAATCTCCCAGGTAATGGTTTGATGGTTTCCTACAGAAATTGCAATAATTTGTTGGGACTGTTTTCAGAGTTATAAGCAGGTATATTCTTTAAAAGTCTGCTCTTTGATAGTTCTATTTATGATAAAAATCTAATTATTTTAAAAATACAGTAACAAACTTGCTTTCAACTTATTCAGGTTGCTTTCTTTGTTTCCCTGTACTCTGAGATTAAAGCTAATTGTTTTCACTTGGGATCGTAGCTTTTTGTACATTATCCCAACCCTGTATTATTGGGACTACGAATACCATCTCAGTGGAACAATGCTAGGCCTGATTCTTTCCTCACAGATACTGGCAATTACGTAGGTGGGAAAGACCTTTTGCCTGATTCTCTCTACAGAATTTCACGTGTGTCTTACTGCTCCTCTTCCTGCTGTGTCAGGGCACCTGTGTTTCATGTGTTTACTTTTGCAGCTCCTCTGTTTGGACACCTCTTCCGTACAGAAGAGCTGGGATTCTGACTCACTTATTTCATTTCTCATTTATTTCATACGTTCTCTTTGGGCAGATGAATGTCAATAACTCTTACTAGTACTGAATTTACAGAGGGAGATGAGAGAGGAAAGGGGAGAGCTCTCTTTTCAAGCTAATGTTTGTTTTGTAGATTCAGACAAGCAGGACTGCTCTCACCAAGAAATAACTGTACTTAAAACTGGGAAGTCCCACAACAAACATTTTAAGGATGTGTTTTCTTTTTCTTCTAGTGAATATTTAATGATGCTGATGCCTCCAAGCGTAGAGGAAGAGAAGTAAGTGTTTGTACAGAATGTTCAAAGTCTGTATTGGTTGGATGCTCTTTTTCATGGGCTGTAAATCTGCTTGTTTATCTGCAGTGACAAACCAGTGGCTCCGAGCAATGTGCTTTCTATGGCCCAGCTGAGAACTTTACCCCTTGCTGATCAGATTAAGATCCTGATGAAGAATGGTTTGTAGCTTTTGTAATACATTTGCACTTTACTTTGTGACTTCTAATTGCCTCAGATAAGTAGTAGCACCAGTTCTGTCACCCCACCAGACAGTCTGTCTGTCTCTCTGGTTCTGTGAAGAATCCAAATCCCGAGCCTTTCCTTACGGAGACCGGCTGTGCAGGGAAGAGCAGTTACAGCAGATCTGACTGCTCATCTGTGTGTTTGCAGTCAGCTTACTCTTAGAATAATTTCTAATCTGATGATAACTTTCTGGATGCATCTATTTCAGCAGGTATATCCTGCAGTGTGGGTCTGAGCATGAATCATAAGTTGAAGCTTAATGGGAACAAGCTGCACTTTTGCCATTTTCTGGGAAGTTCACAGTCATATGCACTTCATGAGTGTCATCTGTTTTGTCTCTTTGGAGTTATCTGATGAGAGCAAGTCCTGAGGACTTTGTCTCAGGAGCCTCCTGGTTTTGTCAGTATCTCTGTTTTCAAATTTTGCCAAAGCCACACCATAGATTTTTTTTTTTTAAATTAATTAATGCATTAATTTGGGACCAGTTAAGATAATCAACTGTGATGTAACTCTAGCAGATATTTTTAGAACAGATTATTATAGTGCTGGAGGGGTTGTTAGTAGAGATTAGGGTTTGGGTTTTTTCTAAGATACAGCTTTGACCATGAACTTCAACATAAATCATAGTATCCTAGATGTATAATCTGTGTCTGTATCATGTGCATTGAAGAAACCCTTAATCTGGTGTGTGTTTTGCCTTTTAGTGAAGGTCATGCCGTTTGCAAATCTGATGAGTTTGCTGGGCTCTGGGACGGACTCTACGGCAGTTCTCCGCTGTATACAGCAGGTGGCAATGCTGGTCCAGGGAAACTGGGTGGTGAAGAGGTATGGCTCCTCTTTGTTACTGGGACATGGTTTTCTGCTTTAAGGAGAGGATCAGAACAATGGATTTTACATACTCATCTTCCTTGAGTCCCAATGTAGCCATGTTCTTAACCCACAGTACTGCAAAATCTTGATTTAATGTTTGGTGCTTTTTAGTGCAGTCACCTATTCAAAATTCAAAGGGTTGGTGTTAAAGGATAATACCTTAGTACCTGCCCCAGCTAAAATTATAGCTGAGCAGTGATGTAATCTGTATTTGCATTTGAGTTACGTCAGCGTTTTGATGTTGTCTTCACTCATGTTCATTGTGAGAGGACTGTCTTGAATTCTTCCAGAGATTAGTGTCAAATATAAATAAACACAAAAAATAAAAACAATGTCAGCTGTAGTATTTCTTAGCAAAATTCAGTCAAAGAAGGTCTTTGTGCAGTGACCTTTCTGTTCCTCAGTGGATGCTGCTCTTGTCAGCTGAAAGCTACTCCCTCTAGAAGACATTACCTGCTTAATAGGTCAAGTGTGGGATCTTGAGTGTACCAGATGAAATGGATTCTGTATCATCCTCTTGTCTATTAGGATAAAGCATCTCACTGGGAATTTAAGTGTAAAGTGCAGTATGGTTTTTCTACCTGGGTGGAGCACTGCATACGGAACATTACAGTCTCTGGAACAGCTCTCTCTGTTAAGATGAGTGGCACCCGCTACCAGTCCATGCCTGTTATCAGGATCTGTTTCAGCTGTTGTGATTGATACAGGCATGTATTAGCAACGTGATTGGTTTTTTCAGCAACACTTGCTGTCCCTTCAGCCATTCCAGAAGAAATCTGGAGGCAGGTTAAAAGGCAGAACCTTAGCATTTGGATTTTTTTTATGTTATAGCTGATTCTTTGCTCCTAGTCCAAGAGGATGTGTACGTGTGTAGTAGATGTGGCGTATTTGGCCTGGCTGGGTACAGAGCAGTACATGCACTCATCAGAGCTCTAAATGGAGAGGGGACCCATTGCGTTGGCCTGGGTAACATCAAGATCATGAATCTGGGTCGCCTTGAGGCTTTGGAGAGCATGCAAACAAATGTCATCCAGTTGGTTTTGCAGGCAGACAGGGACACAGGGTAGTGCTGGTCTCAAGGCTGTTTGGTTCAAGCAGGACATTTTGTAGCATTGTTCTCTTAAGCCCCTGATTGCTGGGCAGGAAATAAAAGCCCTTATGCCCATACATCAGCATTTTGGCTAAATGCTGTCTTCAAGGCCACCTACCAGATTAGCCTAAGCACTTCCTAGGATCGTTCCAGTCTTGTTTACACCGATCCAGGGGAGGACAGGCTTTGCAAGAACAAAGCAGAGCTTGTGCCTGTGTTGCACACATCTGCTAGCCACAAGGCCGTGCTTTGCTGGAGTAAGCCTTTCTGCACTGGTGTAATTGCAGTGGTGTAATTACACCAATATTAATTCCTTTAATGAAAACTGTGCTTTGGGTATAAAGGTATAATTTAACTGCAGAACAGGGAGGACATGTTTGTTATGTTAATCTTCACCAGTGCCTTTTTTCTGGAGTACCTAGTAACTAATCCACGTTCCTTTTTAATTAACAGTGATGTCCTCTACCCAAAAGATACTTCTAGTCCACATAGTGGAGTCCCTGCAGAAGTGCTCTGTAGAGGGAGAGACTTTGTTGTAAGTATTAAAGTTTTTGTTGTTTTTAAAGGAAAACATAAGTGAAGTTTGAGAGGCCACGGCATTGTAAAACTCTGTTGCTCTACTGCGATAAAGTCTTTCCTCCAAAGAAATTATTTACACTTTAATTCTAAAGGTGCTGTTACAAGTCTGTCATGGGAGTGTTGTTGTAGATGGGCATCGTGGCTGGCTGGCAGGTTCAGATCATCTGTCATTAGCAGTATTCATCCCTTTATAGTACATTCCACCGAGCCACTATCACATAACCCCCACAATGCGGGGCTTACAGAAAAGCCAGGACTGGATAATAAAGTGTTTGTTTCTCCAGATACATTTCTGTGGGCTCAGGACTGTGGGTTCTCAGGAGGGCAGTGTGGGTAAGCCTTGTGCTCCCTGAGCGTGCACTGTTGATCTTTAAAAAGGACTTTAGTCCCCAGAGCTGCTAATCAGTGAAAGGACTTTGTTCCCAGGCACCTTTTGTGAGCAGTAGCTGCACATGGAAATTGAAATGAATGCAGGTCTTGTAAACACACACGTAACCACAGCAAAAAGGAACAACCTCTGCCTTGTGTTTATTTTTGCTAACCATGGAAAGAATTAAGTTCCTAAGTGGTCCCTCAGTTTATGGCTTCCCGCCCCATCAAAGAGAAGCTGGCGAGTGCATTACTTCCATTTTTTTTCAGTTAGACCTGGCTGTTCCCCTTGCTTGCAAAGTTTGTTTATGAGATTTGGCTCTGAATAGGAGCATACCGTGCAAGAGACTTTAAGGATATTACAGTACTAGGGTTAAGATAGAACTGATGGTGATTGAACCTGACTTTTTGTGTCTTGATGTCTGCTCAAGACACTGCCATATGGAGACCTGGATTCAGGTGTGACCCAGTGACATAAATCTCTAGGACACAGCAGATTAGGTGACACGTCTTCCGTGAAGTTCTAGGGACCAGAAATAATTACGCGCACTTAAGTAAGTGGTAGTGTTGTAGCAATTAAGAAGTAAAGATAAATTATTTTCATTTGAATTGTGTCAAATGTACCTTGCATGAAAAATGGATCTGTGTTGATCTTAAAGTCAACTAATTTGCTGATTAACTCTATAACAGGGTAAAAGTTAAAATATTAGAAAATAACACCTATATTTCTGGCTTTCAAAGTGAAATGTCTGGTCATAAGGCTCAGAAGAAATAACGTGTAATGCTGTATTGCATCTGTAGAGAAAATGTGTTCTAGCTTCAAAAGTTAACTTTATTTCTTTTTATGTATTTGTGTGAAGTAATCAATAAGGTTAAAAAATATTTATGGCTAATAGTGATTTTTAGTGTGCGCCTGTTCCATGCTGTGCTTTGGGGATGAAGGAAAGTAGTTTATGTCTTTTCTGAAAGCTCCTGAGTTTTTTTCCTCAGATTCTCACGTAACAAATTCAGAAGACCTGAGTACCCTTGGCAGTTGAGGGTAAAGGGCCTGAAGAGAAATGGCTGCCTCAGTTGTGTGTGAGGAGAGCTGATAGATCTGCTTCCTTTGGACTGCAGCTGCTTGTGCTTTAAAACAGAAATTCCCTGTGCCCTAAAGAGAGCTTGGTGATTTTGTGTGTTTGTGGGCAGAGAGAAGCTGAATGAGAGAGAAGGATGCAAAGAAGATGTCGTAGGGCAGGAAGAAATTGGCAGTAATGAGATTTTGAGTTCTTCACAACATTATTAACACACATAGACTAAAAGAGGTTGTAGTCTATTTAAATGGAGACAGGAAGAGATTGGAGGTTGTATTCAGACAGTGCTCTGTCGGAGTCCTCATGGATCCTGCTAGCCTGCTCTCAGCAGCTGCCTCTCAGGATGTTAGACGTTAGGAGCTGCTCTGTGGAGCACTTAATGTTTTCTATGAGCTGGGGACACACATGTGAGTGACAGGCCATCTTGGCATAACTGTAAGTTACTGTCATGTGCATTGGAGAAGGGAATGGGCACTTTCCAGGGGGCTGTGTGCAGCAGAAGGGCAACAGTGATCAGCCTCTACGGGCTTCTACATCAACAGAAGTGGATGAAGAGTTTCTTCAGGTTGATGATTAGGTATGTGAGAAGCTGAGCCTGAGGTGTGACTTCTGGAGTCCCAGCCTCACTGCAGATGGAAGCTAAATGGAGTTCGAGTTCAAGAGATTCTTCATAGCTTTTGTAGTCACAGGTTCACCAACGCAAACTATGGACTCTCAAATATTTTGATATTGTGCTCACGACCTTTGAGGACTGACGAGGCCAGTGTTTTCCCAGTACCTGGCTGAGAATCACATAATTCCACATTCTAGAAAGGAATGGGGTTTCCATTTTTCTGGTAACATGATTGAACAGGGTCATTGCTCCAACTTCAGTAAAGCAACTGGTGAATACAATTACTAGGTTTTTCTCCTTTTTCCCTTCCTAGATGTGGAAGTTCACGCAGGACCGCTGGGTTGTGAGAAAGGAAGTGGCAGCAGTTACAAAAGTGAGTGAATTTTTTTTTTTTTTTAATTTTATTTTTCTTCCTAAATCAGTTGGTGGTACGTGTTGGGCATAGTCTGGAGGTCGGTGGCAGATGCTGCTGCAAGCCTTCTCTCAGGTTCACGGCATCTGCATTGCTTCTGGCTTGCAGTGTTGCTCACCAGGCGTGCCTTTACTTCAGAACAGGTATAGGTAGATGCTCCTTTTTTAAATGTTTTGAGCAGCTCCTGCAGATACCATGACTCTGCAGGATATGGCTGGCCTTGCAGCTGAGCTACTGGAATGCATCTTGCCCTCTTACCTGTTCCACTGGAAAGCCAGACAAACTTTGAATTAACGAGGTGGACGAAGAGTTGAATTAAGCTGACTGATCATGCACCAAAGCAGATGGGCGCTCGTGCAGTCCACACTAGCTACTCTGCTTTGGGTGTTACAGAAAAGCAACTCTTCTCTTGGCATCTGCCAGTTGTCAATATTGAGTAAAAGCTTTAAAGCAACTCA
>JAVSBS010020980.1:21696-36861 GCA_033124195.1 Coracias cyanogaster
ATTTCAATTTAGCAGAAATATGAGTCGTGTATCTTCCTCAGCCCAAATCAAGTTTCTAAGTAACGACAGTCTTTTTGGTTAATTTAAGGAGATAAATTGACAGCATAAGAGATCACCATGCAACTGAAGATGAATTAGACCATCAGACACAACTCCTTAAAAAGTAACTGAATGCTACACCCGTCCACTGAAGTATTGAAAAAGCTACATCATGAGTCTGTTGGAATTCATGTTTTTATTTATTCTGCAATTGCATTCAAAATATAAATACAATCTCTCAAGTGCTAAACACAGTCAAAACCACTGTTAAGATAAACTGACTGACTTCTGAACATAGGCACAACTTGAACCTCCTAGGCTGAATCACCAGCTCATACCATCAAAACAGTTCTGGTTATTTATGATTACTGGAAGAATTGTATGCTCTTTTCATGTTTTATAAATTTGTCGTGTTTCACATTTAAAAACTCATCAAGCTGGAGATCAGGGCTTGTGCCATTCCCAGAGGATCTACATGAAGTATTGGTTCACCTCCCAGCAGGCTGCCGTAGAGTACCTTGGACAGCCCCCAAACTGAACTTCGCTCAATCTCTATCTTCTGCACATGTAAAATAAGGAGCACAACTACAGGCAAAGTTTAATGCTGGCAGTTGTTAATGGGGAACACAAGCCAAACATGAAAATTGTCTTATCTTTAGCCACCTTTCCCATTCACACACAAAGCACCTAGTTAAAGTGCAAAAGATTAAACTGTCATATTGCCTAAACCCCTGAAAAAGGCTGGTTTAAAAAATACTATTAATATTAAAAAATTAAAATGTAAATAAATCATCCAGAAGAACACAAATGAAAAAATAATTTAAATGCGGTAAAATGATAAAACAGGAGTCAGTTTATGCACAAACCATCTTTTTTTGGAATGTAAGGTCCAGTGTTGCTTACAAACTGCGTGTGTAGGTGCAGCATGTCTGACCTGCAGCTCTACAATAAGATAAACATAGTAGAATATGCTTCTCTTCACAAGAGTCTTTTCATCTTGGTTTGGAAACTCCCTTTTCTTCACAAAACATGCCATGAGCTATTTGACTCTCAGGTGATTAACCGCTGCTGCTCTCTGAAGTCCTGTGCTTTTAACCTTGAGTGAAAGTGTTGGTGCTGCAGAGCAGGATGAGTATCTGTGACTTAGCTGGGCGTGTACTCGTGGAGATGCCCCATATGTACCGAATCAGCCCAAGGCTCCTGTCTCAGGGAAGGATCCCTGTTGTTGCGTGGCTGCATATGCCCTATGTAAATTGAATTCCATATTATTTATGCTTTTTCTTTTTCTTTTAGCTTTGCCCGGAAGATGTGAAAGACTTTCTAGAACACATGTCTGTGGCAAGAATAAACAAAGGTTGGGAGTTCATGCTCCCTTATGATGAAGACTTTGTTAAGAAGCATCCAGATATAGTTCAGAGGCAACATATGCTGTGGATGGGCATTCAGGCCAAGTAAATGACTTGTTTTATTTTGGGGAATAAGCTAAAACCAGAGAACTGCGTACTACAGAGTTTCTGTAGACGCTGATAGATTTGATCTGTATTGCCTCAGACGTTTCCCCGTCAGTAACCAGGCAGCGGTGTGGTGGGGGGTGTCACTGCATTGTTCAAGTCATTCCTGTTCCCTGGAGAAACTCTGTGTCCTAGCTAATGGCTAAAGCTGCCATGGCTGCGTGCAGGCATAACAACTGAAACTGTCCTGGAATATTTCATCTTTGTCTTTCAGATTAGAAAAGGTCTATAATCTCTTGAAGGAGCATTTGACACCAAAGAAACAAGAGGCACAATCAGGTAAATGGAATTGTGCTTGGATCACCTCGAAGAACGTGAATCCCTCCATCCATATTCCTGGGTGATGTTTTGGAGTTCCTCTCTGGTTTTGAACATGGTGGAGACTGGTCTTACTTTGTTGAATATTTTTCCTTCTTGCAATTTCCTCTGGATTATTTGTGACAGATCTTGGTCTGTATTAACATCAGTAATGTTGGAGTGACTTAAGTAGCATTCTTGTAGCAGAGCAGGGGGGGTTCCTTGGCACTTGGGTCTTGCTATTTGATAGTGTAAAATCAGCTGGTTCAGTTACACACTTCTTCATGCAAGGCTTGTATGGTGTCAGGGTTTAAGTGGCTCCTGAAGAGAGGACAGGGCCAGTGCACAAGTAGTTCTCACCTCTCAGTTTGCAAGCCAATGCGCATGAGGTGATATTCTAATTTCCCTTGATTTGCACTGGGCTCTGTGTGATGTGGTTGAGGGTTGAACAGTTAATTGGCAGGCGGCTGTAAGGAGGTGTGAAGCTGTCTGGTTTTGACATCCTTCTCCACAATGGATACTGGTGAGAGTATTAAAGTAGCTGCTCCATAATCCTAGAAGATTGTACAAACTTGAGATTCCAGAGCATTTTAACTAGACATTTGGCTCATTGCCAGACACTGCAGCCGATAAAGAGTATAAGCAGAACTGACAAACGAGCATATGAATCCATTTCAATACCCTGTGTCTGATCTGCTTGGAAGGATTAGGTGTTGGGTTATTTGGGTAGGATTAGCAAGCCTAACAGCAGAGAAGATAACAGCATGTGTGCTGTGCATGCCTTTGCTTTAAACACAGCACTCCTTCCTTTGGTACTGAGACTGGATTGATTACTGTGCTGCAAACACGCCCCTTCCTTTCATCTTTGGATAGCTGGGTGTGGAAAGGACAAGGGAAGAGGTGCAGGACTGCGTGGGAAAGGACTCTTGTCCCTTTCTCCCCATCGCACGGTCTCATACTTTCATACTGTGCACCTTGTGTTAAAAGGGTGTTCAGGTGTTAACCCCTTAATTCTCCTCACTGTACCTGTAGGACATCCTTGTGCTGGCTCTGGCAGTTGCAGCAGCAGGCTTCACTGGCCACTAGATATTCTTATTAAAAAAAAAAAAAAAAGTTGTTGGGCAAAGCAGCGGTTGTGTCACAAATAGAGGCGCATAAACAGTCTGTATCCTGGTTTCCTGATTTGTGGAAAAGGCCCTAGTGATTGACCAAGTGCACTTTATCTTTGCTTCAGGTTCCTTGACTGGAACACCCTTGCCCATGCATCTGGCTTACAATTGTCAACAAGTTTATATTTAAAAAAACAAACAAAACACACACATATCCCTCTCCCCCCCAAAAAACCCCTCAAAACTAAAGTAATATCTAACCAACAAACTGGGTTTATGCCTTAGATGTCACAAGCAGATGATGTTTCCTGCTTTTATTTCACTATGAGCTCTTCAAGAAATGTTCTGCAAGACTGGAGCACTGATTATCGTGAGATTTATGGTACTTTTGTTTCTTACTAGCTCATCCGTTGGTGGTTTCTGGGGAGCAAAGGGTCAACATGGCTAAAGCAAAAGTGAAGCAGAACTATGGGCAGCTGGAGAAGGAGTTCCAGAAGCAAAAGGCAGAGATGAAATCAAATGACACCTCAGCCAAGATAGATATTTCCAATATCCGCATTAAAGAGGAACCTGTGAGTGACGAGGAGCCGATGGATACCTCGTCTTATGAGGGCATGAACAACGGCATTGTCAACGGCCTCCATGCAGAGGAGGACTCCACGGACTCTTTAAATGGCCACTTGCCTGGAGGCTGCGTTGACCGGGTAGCCCAAGAACTGAAGGCGTTTGTCTCGTCAACGTTTAAGAAACAATTTGTACTCACCCTGAGTGAGCTTAAACGGTTATTTAACCTTCACTTAGCCAGTCTGCCTCCAGGACATACGTTGTTTAGTGGCATTTCAGACAAAATGTTACAGGACATGGTGTTGGATACTGGCTGCAAACAGATTTTGGTGCCTGTAAGTATGTTTTTTCCCTTGGTGTACTTTGGGGAGGAGGGATTGCAGGGGTGGTTAAAACATCTGAGCTGTGAAATGTTTGTGTCCTGGACTGCAACAACAGATGTACCCTGAGTAACCATCTAGTATCGGATATGTTGAAGCTGCTGGAGGTTTGTCTGGCGTCCTGCTTCTGGCAGACCCTGCACTCTGCTTTCTTTGCTCTGTGGTACGTTGCGTAGCTTAGTTGTCTTTGAGGCTCTGTTTACACATCCCAGCTGTTGGGCTGCAGTGACTCTCTGACCCAACTCACTCCTGTTAACATGATCTACAGCACTCCCGGATTCCCATCAGCTCTCCTGGAGTTGTACAAGCTCCTCACTCAGGGACAGGGCCACAGCTGGGGGAGGAAAGGTGGCATTGACTGCCTGGGAGTGGCAAGGCACACCCAGAAGAGCCCTCTGGGAAGTGACAAACCATATTTGCAGCAGGTTTTGTTGGTCAGTCCTTTTCCTCCTAGACTGTGCAGGGATATCTTTCTTTCTTTGTCTTTATGGAAATGACATGTGTGACTGCTGAGACAGAGCAGGTTTGTGTGACAGTAGATTGCTTAGGAAAGGGAATTAGGCATCATGGGAAAGAGCCTAAAAGGAAATTAATTTTATAAGACATCTGGCAGTGCTAGATTGGGTTGCAACCAGATAAAGCTTGGGAGTCAGCTGCCTTTGGGGAGAGAGGAGAAGAGACGTGTGAACTGCTTGAAAGAGCAGGCACGGCGGAAAGAGCAGGAAGCAGGCAGGCTGAGGAGAGCGAGCCTGAAGCATGGGAGTTGAGACTCGCTAGGGAGTAAGGACTGCTACAGGGAGGCAGAAATAACATGTTCAGTCGTGTGCAAAGTACGTGTTGTGGCACCTGGGAACCAAGTAACAAACTTGAAATGACACTGGGGAGACCAAATTTCAGTACTTTCTGCCTTCTCTCCTGACAGCTTCCAAGTCCTGGGGTAGTGTTTGCTGGGAACTACCTCTTAGTGCTAGCTAAGCTCTCCTTTGTAGGAGATGTAATGTGTTAGTTTGCCATGCTGATGGTAAAAAGCTGAGGTCGTTGTTGCTCTGTCACTTGGGACTGAGATTTATTTGCTTTGGACATTTTGGGATTTTGAAAATTATTCCATCCACTCTTTGCTTAAAGGCTGTGAGGAGTGAAAGTGGGATAGTATCTTTTGTCAAAAAAGAACCAAAATAAAATCCCTCTGAAGAGAGGTGGTTGGGAACTTCCTTCTGTCTGGAAAACCCTGTCACAGGAGACCTGCAGAGGTGCAGAAGTGGTCACTGGAACGTCCCTTGCTGGAGGTCTGCTGTAAGTTTTAGTTCTGCTAACCCAGAACTTACTGCAAAACTTGGGATTTTGTGCAGGAGCCTGTATAAGCTTGTACTGTTATCAGTGATGTAAATCCTTACCCCCAAGGCTCCCCCTGATGCTGTGCAGATGACAAAGGCGCTGGGGCTGGTTTTACCCTTTGCATGGGCTCATACACTGTGGTATTTCTTGATTGTTCCCCTGGACAATTTTGTCAGAACCTGATGAGGGTGCCTGAGCTCAGGGAAAGCCTGGAGGGTTGTTCAGCATGCAATTTCATAGCTGCTCATTAGTTTTCTGTAATTGAAAGTGCTTTGGTGATAAAAATCAATGATCTGGGGTAATTAAAATTATGTTCTTTTTGCGGTGAAGACACTCTTGGCTTGCATGCTGCCCTGTTATATAAAAACATGTTGCTGAAAACAGCAATTGAATCCTTACTGGGGGAGGCAGGATTTATTACAAAGCTGACCGCCTGCACCCAGGGTGTGAGATAAGTAGTGCTTGTGGGGAGCCAGAATTGATGCCACTCCACTGCGGATGAGGCTGCGGGGACGCCTGCGGGGTGCTGTGCTTGCCTGTGTTTTGTAGCGTCCTCACGGAAAGGAACAGTAAATCCTGGACAGATGCACCTGAGAGCAGTGGGCTGCTGCTGCTGCCATTGGAGAGAGGGCAAGTAGAGGCATCCTTGGCAGGCCCTGGCACTGTGTGTGTGTGTCCAGAGCTTGTGGAAAACATTTGCACAGGAATCTGGGTCCTGAGTTATCTGCACCCATTTCCTGCAGGCTGGTGAGGGTGGGTGGTTCCTGCCGGCTCCCTTCCTGTGGTCCGTGGAATGGCAAGGTTCTGCCCAAATCTTGAGGATCTTTTTGAGGCATGAGGAAATGATGTAACCATTGCCGGCATCCTGCCTGGCTAGGGTAACAGGAGAGGAATGCAGCCCTGCACTTACTTTGAGCCTTTTGGGCTAGTGCCGATGCTGGGCTCCTGGAGAGGCAGGCTCAACAGTTTACTCGGATTATTCCAGCTGATAAGTTTTTTCTGGCAGACTCAGCCCCTTTCGGTCTGGTTTAGCTATAACATGAGGCTGCCTGGCGGTGGCTGTTTTTAGGGTGTGCTCAAGGCTTGAGTGAGACACATCCCAAAGCCAAGGGCTCCTCCCCAGGAGCTTCCATTTTAACGTGGCAGCCCTGGGGACCCAGTTCGTCTCCTAAAAGCCCTGTATGAGCTCTGGGGGCTTAGAGCAGGAAGGAGCACTGGGCACATTATTTTCAGGAAGGATTTTAAGGCAGGGGACATGTGTTTCAAGGCGAGGCTGGAGGGATAAAGATAACATAAAATGGCAACGGGACAGCAGATGGCAAGACAGTAAAGCTGTTTGGACAGAGCAGCATGTCTCTGAAAAGTCACTGATGGCATTTCCCGCACCTGTGGACAGGCTGTATGACATCAGACAGCGAGCAGCAGCATCTGTAACAGTTTGCAGAGTTAGGCTGGATGGGAGGAGGAGATTCTGTGAGGTTTTCTTCCCAAGCAAGTATTATGTTAGTTTGGAAGCTGCTTCCACACAGAATGGCCAGATAGACACAGCTGCAGTTCAGACACGTGGCTGAGGCAGGAGGAGTTTGCACTCTGGGTCTGTGTTCAGTGACTTTCTGGGAGTGAGGCAGCTCATGGCTGGGTACTCCTGTGTCCTGCATTTTGCCCTTCTTGCTGCAGCTGTTTTCTGGAGGGAAGCTGAAGTGTTTGATTTTATCTGTGCTGAAGCCATACAAGAGATACTCAAAAGCAAGTGTTCTTACAAGAAGAGAGTTATGTCAGGTGTTCCAACACTAATAAACCTGAATCCTGGCTCCAAACCAAGTGTAAAACCTTGTTCTGTTGGACCAGCTTGAGATCCAAAGCTGCTAATCCCATCAGGCAGTTCCTGCTGACAAAACTCTTCCCCTTTGCAATAAGATCAGAGGCAAAGCATGAAAGGAAAGGCTCACTTTTCACTGTGCAATGCACAAGTCTTGTGGCGGTGTGAGTGAGCCTGGGAAGAAAGGTTTGGTTTGTACCAACAGCCGGGATTGAGAGATACTGGAACAATCTGAACGGGCTTGTTAGCTTTTCATAGATGATTGATTTAGGTTGGCCGGGCAGTTAGCTGGGAATAAATTGTTGGTGACAGACAGGAGGAGACATGTCAGGAGTGAAGGCATATTCCGGCACTGCTCATTAGTCACTGCTCCAAGGGGGAAGGTTAAGGCAAATGGATGGTATTTTATTTTTGTAGCAGTTTGAGGCATGGAGGGGAGGTACTTGTGTTCCTTCCTGTGTGTAGGGGTGTTAGGGCTCTGCGTCAGAAAATTGTATTTCTCTAGCTTGGCACACGGGAAAAAAAACCAACAACAACAACAAAAAACACAAACAAAACTACTTCATTTTTGGAGCCTGCAGTGAGCAAGTATCTGGTTCACTGTCCATCAGCGTTCAGTCTTCTGGAGTCCTGGAGTCTGCCCCAAAACAGAGATGACAAATAAATCAGAAGCTCAGTGCTTGTCAGTGATGCTGACTTGGGATTAGTGAAGCAGATAAGTACAGGATAGAGTTTGAATCTCTAAAACCTGCCCCTGTAAATGTAAAACCTCCAGAAAGACCCTTCAGTGCAGCTGGTGCTCTCAGTTGAATGCTGCTTTGGATGGTCTGGAAGGAAACGCTGCTGACAGGAAAAATCTAGAGATCTTGCCATGAAGCACCAGCTGAGGTCCAAGTCCTCGGATTGTTCTGGTATGTGGTAGCTGACCCTCCACCAGTGGGACACTGTCCCCGTGCAAAATTCACAGGATCCCAGTATGCCCATCAGTTCCCTTTTTAAAGCTCTGAAATGGTTGGTGGTGTGCCAGGCGGGGCCTGTGGCACTGCTGTGGATTACCCCACTGTGACCAGGAACACCAGTCGAACACGGCTTGGGCATATCAAGGCACATGTGAGAGTGCCGTGATGCTCATCCCATTCCCTAGGCCATAGTTAGCCCCTCATTAATTTGGGCTCTGTGTGCTGAAAGATGACCCATCAGGACATGTTTTGGTACAGGATGTGCTTCTGTTGAAGTTGTCAGGCCCACAAGAAGGTGTCTGCCCCATGGCTGCAGGATGGGCTGTGTCTGAGCGGGCCCAGGGGCTCAGAGCAAATTACCCCTTCCAGTGTGGAATGGGAGAGGAGCTTACGTTGTTTCAGCAGTTCTTATTACATGGCAATGATGTTTTTGATTCACTAATAGGTGTCCAGGGATACCGTATCATAGAATCATTAAGCAGAACTCATTAAATAGATTGTTATTTTTAACAGCCCCTTGTTCTCAGTTTCCTCCACAGACTGCTGCTTCACCAGATGAACTAAAAGTCTATGCACTTTGGGAAGCCGGTGACACTTACGATCAGGTAAAGATAAAAATAAGTGACATTCCCAAAGACATGTTTATTGAGCATTTGGCATGGTTTCAATTTGTGTTTCTGGACCTGGGCCAGCAGGTAGTTTTGCTGTTTCCCTATTGGAAGTGTCCAGTGTTCAGTGCCAACCTATTTCCAGCTGCAAGGAACTCTTGGATTGTGGGGTGATCATTCTGTGTCAAGACAAGGAGGCGTGGGCAGAAACAACATAGCATGTTGGTAATACACGTTAGTAACTGGCTTGGTGGAACACAGAGGAGAAAGGATTTTCTAATGCAGACCTCACACCAGGATCCAGTCCAATTTTTTTCTTTTGATAGTAATACAACAGTGACGAGTGATGAAATGATGTTGTTACCTGATGGATCTGTTTATACTTGGAATGGGAAATGATTACAGCATATGTGAACATCTCCTGAGGTTTCACTGCTGTCACAGTAAATGAAGTGAAAGGGAAGGCACCTAACAAAATGTGGCTGGACAGTGTAACTCCTGTGGCCATGATCTAAATAAATTTTTGTAGGAAAGGGTCAAGCAGTATCCAGCCATCTGGCTGGAGTGGACCACATGAACTCCTGCGGAAGCATTTGATCTGGCCATGGGGTACGGAGAGATCCCTGCAGAGCTGTCAGAGGCGAGGGCACTGCTAGAGGGCAGAGGTGTATGGGACAGGTTCAGGATTAGAAAGCAAGAATCTCTAATGTAGGTCAGTTTTGTACAGACTAAGGCACATGCAGTTCATATATATGGAAAGATAGGAATAATTCTTCTCTTTGTATTTATGATACACTTTCTTTTAAAGCATCGCCAAGTTTTGCTTGAAATCTTTTCAAAAAATTACCGAGTGCGCAGGAATGTCATCCAGAATCAGTTGAGTCAAGAATGTGGAGAAGATCTAAACAAGCAGGAGGTGGATAGAGTGTTAAAGGTAAGTCTCTGTTCTGTTGTGGGCTTGATCCAATTAATACATGAATTTTTAATGCTTGATTTGAGCAAATGATAGTATTTTACCTTGTATTGACAAATGAGGATGACAGAACAATTGTTGGCATGTGGACAAAGCCTGTTTTTCAGCTTTTCTTAAACGCATACTTGCCTTGTTCTACCTGCTTTCCCTCCAAGGAGTAGTGATTTTGATTCCCGTGTTATTTTGTATTGTTGCAACAAACCTTTATTTGTTGTCTTGGACCAGCAGAGAATAGAGTGTAGTAGATGTGATACTTCAGAGTTATTTTTGAATGATGTGGAGTTAAACATTAAGGAGGTGGGAGGGTTCTGCAGGGTCCTGAGGTTACTGGCAGAGCTGTTGGTTAATGCTGAAGAGCACAAGTGCCACATACTCAGAAGGAAATGAACTTTTTTCTCTAGCAGGGCGGGCAGCAGTGTACGGAGCAAAGCCCCAGCCAAACCAAGCAGGCAAAGTCATAGTTAACACATTCTGTTGTGAATGTTCATTTGAATCCTTTCATCTGTCCTTGAAGGTGCACCATTGAAAGGTATAAAGTAGGGGCCACACAGGCCATGACTGACAGTCTTTAAAAGCCATGCAGGATGGCTAAGGAGAAAGTTGCCAACTAATGTAATACTTAAGTCATTGTTCCTGCGCCTTTGCTCACTGTCACCCGCTTCAGTAAGTGCTTAAGTACTTTATTACTTTGGGATCTGAAAACTGAATAATAGCGTACTTGAAAAATCACAGATCTGTTGCTGTGATAATAAGCAAACTGGTCTTGCCTGAAAGAACCTGGTCTTCTTAGCATCAAAATAAGCTCAGACATTTCTGCCTGCTAGACAGTATTTCCTGTGGCTCGCCTGTGCTGAGAGACTTGTCAGGCAGGCAACTAGATGAGCTGAAATACCAGCTCTCCTGGAACATCTAGGCCGTGTATTGGCATTGGGTTTTCATGGTGCTGTTGCTATTTAACAGATAGCTGATTTTGAGAAAAAATACCTTCCCCTAAAAAACTGGGCACTGTTCTTATGTAAGTCACAAAGTCATTGTGCCACCAGCCTTGTGTTGTGTCAGGCGGCTTTGCCTGGAACACATTTGTCACAGAAGTATGTGAAATGATCTTTGTTTCTGAAATAAAATTTGGAAGTATGATTTAAGGAAAGAGGAAGATTCTCTGACTTCTTTAGGCCGCAAGAGATTGGATTCCTCTTTGAATGAAATTGGATTTGTTGAGTCGTATTTCCCCATCTGCATGTGCTCCTTTTTTATACACAGAGGAACAGACTGCCGGGGGTTGTATTTTGCATCCACAGATCAAGTCTGCAAACCCTCTTCATAGCCTCCACACTTAATGTCTTACTTGGTTTTGCAATGAGTGAGTCCCAAGGCTTCAGAAAAAACCGATACTTTTCGCCATTTAAGCTCCACACCATCAATTAGTTCTGTAGCAGTACTTAAGCCTCGAATTGCGTAAGCAGGAGGGTGGGAGCCAAAGGAAGAGAAGCCATTAGCTGGAAACTCCAGAGACTTGGTGCTCATCTAACAGAAATCAGAAAATGAGCCACAAGAAAACCCACTTGGTGAACTCCTTCGCTGTGTTGTTTACCCGCTGTAAGCTTAGCAGGTGTGTGGTCAGAATACCAAAGCACAGGTCTGAGGTTTGACAGTTACCACAGAATGTTGTTTCTTAAAGGCTGCAGGTCCAGCGGCTGCTTTCACACGCCAGCACGTTCCTCCTGCTCCCCTCAGTCTCTCCAGCAGAGCTTCAGCCAGTGTTTACCCTCAGTTCTCCTTGTCTTCACCCCTCCCCACAACCTTTCCTAAGCTGGTTCTGCACGATCCCCCTCTTCACACCCAAAAGCCCAGTTTCTTGCTGCCCTTGCACTTGCGTGTCCTCTTTGCAGCCTCAGCGTTCCCCCTTTTGCATTTTTCATCTTCATTTAAGCTATATGGTCTTCAGGGTGGAGACACCTGCTGCTCTGGATTTGTGCTCTCTTGTGCCCCGGAGAGGGGACTTTTGTTATGGATCGCATTATTGTCCCAGAGCCAGACAGTGGTTCCCAAGACCTGACGGGCTTTCCCTTTCTCCCCAGGACTGCTGTGTGAGCTACGGTGGAATGTGGTATCTTAAGGGGACGGTGCAGTCTTGACAGCGGTGGTAGCGATTTCCAGTGACTCGAGGATGAAAGAGGAAACCTGCAGTGGGCGGCACAGACAGAGTAATGCCGTGGCCTCGGGAGTGTGGGGCAGGATCTGGCCTACTTTGGGGCACGTGGGCATTGCGGACAGCCAGACCCTGGCATCCCAGCACACTCACCCCCGTGTTTGCATGGCCGCCTAGGCACAAGAGCAGCCAGGAAGACAACATGGGACCCTGTCTGCAACTCCATTAATCGGGGATTTCTGATGTATTTCAATTCTCATTCTGTTTCGATATAGGAAAAATAAAACCATATACTGACACAGACATGATGAAAAATCATGGTCTAATACTTTATTTTGTAAGTAATGCAAATAAATTAAATTTGTTTACAAACATCCCAGTTTTTATTAACTACCTAGATGCTCATTCTTTAGTCTGAGCACTGTGGTAGCCCTTGTAGCCGCCTTCTTCACAGAAGATTGTCATGTTTGTGGAAATGTCAGGCCGGGGAAGGGGAGGGGGGTACAAATCCCTGACTTTGAACTCTCTACTCCATAGCAATTGTTCTCACCTGTTCTCTGTGAAATGAGTCATTTGGGGAAGTACCTACATTTGAAACATGTGGAACAACGACTGGATTTCTTTCACTGGCATGGGTTTTCTCTGAGGGATTTTTTGCATTACTGTATGCAAATGAAGCGAGGTAAGTAACCCAGAGCACCCTCTGGAAGGCATCCAGCTGGAGTTATCACAAGGCAACAATGTAAAACCTCTATTTTGTGTAAATTTTTTAAAATAAAATTTTATCTCGAAGGTCAATTCTACCCTGCCTTGTATTTGTCCAAGAAGAAATGGAAGCTGCATCTGCTCCTTTTATAGCCTGAAGGCCGACCAGGAAGGAAAGGTCAGGAATGCTTTAGCGGAGGTTAGAGGTAGATGGTACACTGCTTTACATCCTTCTGCTTGCAGCATGTTCTTCAGGGGGTACCAGAGGCAGCTCTCAAGCTAAGGGCCAGTACCAGGTACAGCAACCGAGCTTTTTGTTTCAGGTTTATCGCTGAAGCCCAACCACAATAAGAAGAATGTCCTGCTGGAAGCATTGTAGAACCTCCTTACTTTACTGGCCGTGTTCTTTGCTGCAATTTCCATCACATGGGAAGCTCAAGGAGATTCTGTTCATTTCATCTCCTTATGCTCAGAAAAGGCTGAGTTGAGTTGACGAAAATAAGCAGATTAAGGTAGTTAATCCAGGTAAGATTGGCTAAGAATATTGTTACCATACGGCATTTCACATTTCTGAGGAAAACACCTATTTTTAAACTGCTAAAACTCTACCTTAACAAGCTAGTGTGGTTTATTAACTACGTCAATATAATTGGGAGGTGGTTGAAGTTCAGGCAGCTTGTGCAGCCTTTGTCTTGGTCTGTTGCACGCGCCCATGGTGGACACTTCCCACTGCATCTATAAAGCTGGGAGAGCCATGGTCTGAGAGGAGTTACGAAATAAGAACCCAACCTTGGAGGTTTTTATTGCACAATATGTACAGTTAAGTGTTAAAGTACAGTACAGCCAGAGCTTAGCATGGCACAGGCAGCCATGGGGATGTTACATTGCAGAAGAATCCAGGAGTTCTGTGGAAATCTGAGAACATCTCTGATATTCTTAAAGCATAAAAATGGCATACATGAAAGTGCTCTAAATTAGCCAACAGTAACAAACCACTGAAGATCACCTCTTTATCCAAAAATTCTGATTTGCTTCTACAAGTCTTCTGGCCCCGCTGGTGTGGATCCTCCTTCCCCTGGAGCGGTGAGGAACAGTAGTGGTAAATCATTTGTGACTAACAATGTCACGCTGTTCTCATTTAAGGTTACTGCTCCCGAGCACCTGAACTGGGGCAGACCTCCAGGTGCGACAGATGCAAGTGTTAAGGAAACTGTGACAATAGTTAACGTGATGGCAGAACAGCAGCTTGTCTGCCTTTATTATTTCCCCCTCCTTTTTGAACAGCACTGACAAACACCACAACAGTGAGGAGAAACCACTTGGTTCCCTTGGGATTTCTGTCCTAAACAAGCCTATCCTTTTCCGTGTTGCTTAAACTTTTAAACATACAAGTGTAATGGGAACTCCACCTGCGCTCTGTGGGAAAGATGCAGGTGCCACCTGCACCACATCGACTGTTTCCCCATTAACACAGATGGGCGTAATTAGTAATTACACATGTAGCTTGACTGATTATTTATTTGCTTAGAAAAATACTCACAAGAGTCAGATTCCCATTTTTAAATAATTTTCTGAACACAATAAATGATTTAGAGAAACTCCCAAAATACAAAGTCTTAATACTGCAACTGAAGGACAACTATACACAAGCTTAACGTAAGGCAGACAGAACTGCAACAGCAGCCATGGAACTAAAGCTGAGGAACTGGCAACATTCTGTGTCAAATGCTTGGTCCATCACAGCAACTCAGGCCGCAAGTTGATTCCCAGGAACAGCTGACCAAGTTAAGCTATGAGACCTTCACAAGGAGAAGGACATCCCCTTTTATCGTGTCTTTCAACTCCCTTAATCTCTTAGCCTTTGTTTTCTTCACACTTTAAAGCCATTGCAAGGAAGATACTTCTGCATGTTCTTTGTTTTTCAGAATTGGAATGCAGCTGAATTATTATTAGGGAGTGGAGGAGAGGACAAATAAGAGTGTGGTCCCTGTTTTCAGTGGGGTATGTTCTGGAAGTGTTGTCTCCATCCTTCCACACCCCCTGGCAGCGTGGAACAGATCCACAGGGACTGACTGGAAGCAACAGACTGAACAGTATGATAAGGTTTTACCTGGCCCGTCTCCTTCAAGCACTTGGAGTTTGTGGTATGTAAGATTAAAAGCTATTCCACTACATCAATGCTATTACTAAGGTTAAATAGGTAAACTGCGACTTTCTATCCTACCAAATACGCATTAAAATGTACTTTGCAGACATTCCACCAAAGAACAGTAGTTCCCAAATAATACATCATCAATTCACAGTATCTTGCCTTAAGACAAAGTGCCCTACGTAAGAAACCATACCTAAGAAGCCACACAAACTTTACATCAAATCCTTTCTTAGTAGGAAGACATTTATACTCATCTGTGGGAGAGCTTAGTGCATGTGAAAACGTGGTATTAGCTTAAACCAAGCACAGCACAGGCTGCTGTGCCAGCTCTCCACCTCCCTGCCAAAGCAAGTTCAGCTAGACGGCTCACTTCCTTCGTGAGAACCAAGGCGAGGCTGCCTGCGATGCTGGTCGGGGCCTTTGGTTTTGTTCATTTTCTACACATAGTTACAGGGTTGGATCATGACTATGAACCAAAGGAAAGCTTCAGTCCAGTTCCTTGTGAGAAATACAGAGCTCTTAACTCTGTTATTTTTGAAGTGGACTAAGGAAACTAGCGTCAGTT
>JAVSBS010020980.1:36867-56807 GCA_033124195.1 Coracias cyanogaster
GCTCTGGACAGAGATCAAGTGTAGGATGAAGTAGTAGTGTAGTTTTAAGCTACGATGTTTGCTTTACAACTAGTGGTTTGTGTGACCGTGCTAAACAACATTAAAACTATTGCTACATAGGTACAGGGAGACTAGCTGTTAACTAACTAGCTTGTCAACTACAGGTCTACAAGCCAATTCAAAACATTCATTTTGAGTGCTCAAGAAACACATTGGTATGAGGGCTCTTCTGACATTTGTGTAAAGTTTTTCCTCTTCTTGACTAACAGATTAGTCATCAACAGAAAATGGGTCATCAGCCTGTCCAATGTTATGGCTGAGAGGAGAGGGACTTGTACTTAGCTCTGTGTTCATCTATTTCTTCCTTTGTTTTTCTGATACAGCTAAATATCTCCTTGAAGAGCGCTTTATATTCAGGAAGAGCACTTGTGGGAGAGTCACTTAGCTCCACATTTGTGAATTCTGGATTGCTAGCTGAAAGATCATACTGGGCACTGCCCACGTTTAGGTCTTTGGAATACTGCTTCAGTGTTTGTACAGCCTTGTGTTTCAAAGAATCTTCATCCATTTGACACTTCTTCAGAAGTTCCTCATACTTGACTTTCAGAGCATTATACTGAGCATCAACTTCATTAAGTACAGAGATTCCTCGCTGCTTCACAGCTTCAGCTCTCCTAATACATGTTTCTTCATGGCCCCTTAGAATGTCTCCCCCTGCAGCACTGCTCAGGAAGGTTTCACTGCTGCTCCGTTTGAGTGCCTTCTTCTCAAGCTCTGACAGCGTCAGAAGTCCATCATCTGCTGGGCTCTGGCCAAGCTCCCTTTCTAAAGATTCCTTGAATGAAATGAAAAAGGATTCTGGCACCAATTTCTCTGCATTATGCAATGTGTTTTCAGACTGAAGCATTTGTCTCATTTCAGCTACTTCTACTTCCAGCTCCTCTGCACGAGCCCGATACAAGTCTATATCCACCAGCCTCTGTTCGAGGTCACAGTTTTCTTTCACCATAAGACTATATTCCTCCTCCATTGTTACCCTCTTCTCTTTTTCTAGGTTAAGTTGGGCTTGCAGAACTGTAACTGCTTTTCTTAAGTTCTCATTTTCCTCTTCGAGAGGACTTAGCTGGCTATCCATCGAAGTAATCTTTTCTGCAAACACATGATCATAAACAAAATACCTGCAGAAACAAAGTAAGTATTATCAAATGTAGGAAGTACGGCTGACCACACCTCCTAGAGTTCTCCCGTCCTGGGTAACTAGTGACAGATTTAAACTGTGTGTTAACACACCTGGCAGTACACATAGCGGTCACTTACTAACCTGCCAGTCCATTTAATAATCAGAACAATTTGTAAATACCTACTTGCCACCAAATCAAGCCTCCCAGCTTACACTGAATGGCAGCTCATTAACAGTTTCAAGTTACAAACTGACTGGGTAACTAGACCTACAATTTATGTTTAAACAAACATTGTCTCCATGTATCATGTAATGTTTTCTGACACTCCCATTTTCTTTCTACAGCACTCCACTCTTTTAACTTTTGTCACAGTTGATTGTGGAAACAAGCTTTGAAATTGCCAGTGCTGGTATTTCCACAAGCCTTTGGCAGTTTGAGGGAATTTGCTTATCTTTCAGTTGCCAAGAAATAACTTATTTTGGGATGGCTGGATTTATTCTAGTCCTTCCTCCATGTAGTGCTGAAGTGGAGACACAAAAGCCTGTCCTGCCTGTCTGTGGAAGCGCTTCACTTACAGTTACCTTCCAGGATTGAAGCTAGTCTACGCTTGTAGCCCAGGTGACTGTCCTGATGGGTATTCTAATGCAGCTCACCTGGGTGAAACCACTCTCAATTAAAAAAAGAGCCCAGAACTCCAGGCACCATTTTACCAGCTTAAGCATCACCTTAACTAGCTTAAGTTCAGGAAAGCTATTGCAGAAGTCCTGTCTTCCTTGAAAAGAAAATATCCACAGACATCCAAGGAAAGGGTAAGTTTCAGAAAATGTTTTGCATGTAGGATGCTTGTTTTTCAGATTATCTGTGTGAATGCTTTTGTCTGACCAAAAAAAAAAGTGGGGTGCAGATTGCTGTTAGCTTCCTGGGCTACAATTTTATATGGTTGGAGACTTTGGGAGAGAACCTTTCAAGACACAAAGACTAGCACAGTCTAGAAGTACACCAGAAGCAGTGGCAACACCACGCAGTGCAGGACTGTGCAGGTGTTTTGCCAGTCATGAACGTTAGATGTTTATCTGCTAGCTTGTGTGACATCTGTGCTTCCATTGTAGTTTCTAAAGCTTTGCTTAAAATAATTTCAGTATTCTCTTCGCTACAAAAAGTAAAAAGTCTTACTGGCGAAGGTCGTACAGCTCCTTCAAACATGAGAAACTATGCATTGATCTTGGCTGATCAGATCTCTCATGGTTCATCCGGCCTCTTCCAGACTTTTTCAATTCTTCTACTTGTCGTTGCAGGTCATCTATGTGTGTCTGCAGATTTTCAATAGTCTCTGTCAAGCTAAAAGGTGAGGGACTGCTGTTAAAAACATCTGAGGGTTTAGTTGAGGACCTGAGACACAGCCAGCCACCCAAGAACTACACAAATACACTTGGACAGCTCCATTTCATATTCTCAGCTGGGGAGGGCGGAGGGATCTAGTGTAAGTTTGTTACCTTAATATCTTTTGTTGTGAAGCTCTACTCTCTGCAACTAGTTTTTGGTTAGTGTCTTCTAGTTCTCTTGCTGTCACATCCAGCTGTTCATAGACTTTTGCATGCTGATCGTTCATCTGACGCAAGAGCTCCACTTGCTTTGTGAGGTACTGCAAGACAGCATTGCTGTTACTAGTTTACACTTGAAACACAAAGAAAGGCATTTTTATTCACATTCCTAGAGAAAATACTAATTTTCGGAAATGTAGATTCCAGCAGTTGCTTTGGAGAGCATTCAGTCAAGGTGCTATCAGTAACTCAGGTAGCCAGCGTGCCTTTGTCATGGAGGTCAACCCAGGCTGATCAACCAGCCTCTGACCCAGGGGAGTTTGATTTAGTTGTGCAAGCCACGTTTATCTCTCCTTGCTGCAGCCAATGCCCAAGCCTTGGTTGGGTTTGTCAGTACTGCAGCCATCACTGATACACCCTTGAATCCAGACTTCTACACAGCCCTTAACTAGCCACCGAGTCCTTCTAGTGAGCTCCAACAGAAATCTTCTAACAGTGTTGACCCAACAATGTTCTTATTATTAAAACTGAAATATTGGGTAGCACCATCCACAATTAAATTTATTTTCATCTGGCCTAAATTCTTCCAATCTGAAGCAGCATTAGGTTTAGCAGAACAGAATTTAGGTTGTGGTCACGCTTAAGAGTATGTGGGCTGCCCTGTGTCAGGAAGTATAATCAAAGTATTGAATTCAATCTAATTACCCACAAGAAGCTATTCCAGTTACTGTAATCCCAAATAAAGGTCTCCTGGTTTTGTTTTTTGTTTTTTTTTTTTTAATTCCACATAAAGTATTCTCATTTTAATCCTCATTTAGTTTTACAATTCACAACATAGACCGTTAAGTTTCTTGAATAATGCCAGAAAGCTTGGAATTCTCAGCCTAAGAGCTGTTAGCAATCACCTGAGACTCTTAACACAAGTGTCTGACATTGTCCCACCCAGGATCAGACCGATCCAGTTCTAAAAATCCACACAAGAGTTTACATCAAACAGACCTGAACAAGAAAACCCTAACCTTTCAAACCTGAAATACTTTGTTCTTGCATAGAATTTATTTCTTGCAACATTCTAATTACTGAGAACTAAACTTAAGTAGGAACATCCAGCAAAGTTCTGGGCAAAATTACTTCTCTTTACATAGGGTTGTTACATACTCAAACTTCTAATATTCTACTTGACCTTTCACCTCATTAAAAGATTGACGGGTTTACATTTTAGGCAATTTAAGAACAGATAATAAGTTAATCTAGGACTAGTAACTGCTACATACAGACTTCTAGAAGATCAACATGATAGCAGTTGGCTAGATCCTTTTGTAGCCTGTGCGCACATGACAGAGGATTTACACAAATATAGTACACGGATTAGCAGCAAAATCTCAGTGTGACCCGTTTCAGATTAACTTTCCCTATTGGTTTTTCTCAGAAGGAGCTGGAGGTCTTCACATTTTCTTCAGCAATACAAGCACAGAAACCAAGGCTTTGGTGCCATAATTACATGTTACCACTTCTGCAAAAGCCCATTGGAGTAACTTTTAGATGAACAGAGACATGAAGCTTCATTTCTCTACTTTGCATCTCCAGTATCTTCAGTGCTGGGGTCATGTTGGCCTGATAGAACCAGGCCACCAGAACATAGTACAAAGATCGTAATAAATACTTTAAAAGCTCACATTTATTCCACCTCCCCTGCAACTGAACACCTGACGTGAAGCTGCAGTTGACTTCTTGCATTCTACCACATGATAAAAGGTGAGAGTCAGCATTTCTGATGGTGGAGTGCCGAAAACAGATTCAGACAGGAATAAAGTTGACCTTTCAATCCAGCGTTTTTTACATCTACTATGATTAGCGGCACACGTGTCAGGGCAGAAGTCAGATATAATGAGCTGGGGCTGTAAAATGCTTAATATGTTAGCATTTAATATATTAGATGTAATCTTAAGATCCCAAAGCCTTTGACCCTTCATTTTCAGTGCAGATAAGGCACTACCATATTTCAGAATGATTTCTTAGCCAGTTCTGGACTTTACTACCCCTAAGATGTGAATTAATAGAAAAAAACTCCAAAGATTTACACTGGTATACTGCACTGGAAAAGCTAGTAAAAAATGCAGCAGAGTAGCTACAGGAACAGCTGAAGGATCACCTTTGGGTTAGAGAGACAAGCAGTTGAAAATGAGTTAAAAATCAAGCATGGAGACCAGATGTGCCCCTTGCACTCGTATCCTGGGCAGTGGGGTATTCTGCGCTCCCAAAAAAAGACAGATATATGGGTATGACAGTAACTGACTGAACTGCGTTTACCAGCTGAGAAGTACTGCACCTTGCATGTGCTAACTTTATTCCCATCTGTTCCAGCGAACTCCTGTAACAATTCCTTGTGCCAGTAAGCTAATATATTCAGTTCCTCCACCTTGAGGTTCTCTGGGTATTTGAGGAAGGGGTTGATTTGATTTTCCCTTTTCTACCAGAAATCCAGATGCAAGGAAGACTTCTTTGGAGAAAGAAATGTCTTGAGTTGCTATTACAATTTTAAACTGCACTGGGAAAAGACAGAAGATGAAGACAGGAGGTAGAAGTGAGAAGACAGGATGTTATTACAGCAGATATTAATACAGTCGACAGGATCGTTGACTCAAGACAGTAAGTTGGACAAATAAAGCTGCAGGCACTACTTATATGTCAGAAGTATCACAAAAACTCTCCTCCCACCTCTCTCTCCCCCGCCTCCTCTTGGAGGGAGCTAATATGACAACCCAGTATACAGTCCTACCCATGCTGAGGAGAGGAGGAAAGAAAATAAATAGGTATTAGATAAAACCTTCAAAAAGTAGTATTGCACAAGTCTTGATTTGTTTTTTTGATTGGCTAAGCAAAGCAAGACATTGGGAGAAAAATTAGTCACTGTCTGAGGTTATCTGAGCATACAAATACTTGACCCTGCAACACACCAACTATAGATCACTGCTGGGAGGACCCTTCTGACCACTTCCTGGTGCTGAACCTCGCTTATGTAGTCAAACACTAACCCAACAAAAAAAGCTTAAGCTGATAAACTGGCTTAAACCAACAGGATTTTACATCCTTAATGGCACCAGGCTATTCCTGCAAATTAATGCATCTTAGCAATAATATCTTTTCCATATTTCAAGATAGTGTTAAAATACAGCTGCTTATTAAGTAGCTACACTTAATGAGCCAGGTTAGTTACCTACCACAAAGTTACACTGTGTTATTTAAAAAGGTATATTGCATCACTGTTAAACACTTCCTTAAACGTGGTTGTTCACACAAGTGTTGAACGTTAAGTAGAACAATATTTGTATAGCACCTTGAGGTGTTAGTCCTCTCTAGATCTTAAAAATTAATCTTTTTATAAAAAACATTCATAGCAATGAGTTAAGTCTCTTTGTAATGCTGCGGCACTAATATTAACATTAGCCATTCCAACCATTCTATCACGGGATGAGTAGGATAACACAGATGACGTTTAGCACATAACAGAGGAAAGAACCAAGGTATGAAATATAAAACAAAAGTACTTTATAAAAAAAAGCCCCGCAGCCAAAAATTGTGCATCACCTAATAGAAATGCTGCACTTGTGTTCATATGACTACATTAAAGACACCTATATCTGTAAGTATTAAGCTAAGGATTCTTTATGTTATCTGTTACCACTGCAATGATAACATGTTTTAAGTTGCAGCTGCACAAAATCCACACACCATCCATAACGGTGTAAGTACTGCTAGCACAAAGGAACTTAGATTTTGTAAAAATCTAGTGTATACCAGTCACTGCCTGTTCCCTGTGACTCGTACCAGAACCAAACTGAAATGCTGACTAAGTTTCCAATATTTTGTCAGTCAGCAAAGTACTGCATATTTAATAATTTAACTATTAGGGACTATGCATTGCCCTCTAATAGATGAAAAAAAATTCATTATGCTGAGAAGTGCTAGATCTGCAAGAACACAAGCAATATTAAAAAAAAAAAAAAAAGCCAGAAATGGCCAGGTTTTTCCACCAAGTAACACAAAGATGAGTGGTTTTGAAAGGGTGTTTATGCTTCCCCGCCCCCCCAGAAAATACAGAACCATACATCCACTATGTCCTGTATTTAGATACTATTTCAGTGTTTGTTTTTGCCCTTTTTAAAAATAGAAATAGACTTTAGATCCCTTTACCACTGCTCGATTTAGTGGATGCACATATCCTCAGATTTTACTTAAATTTCTCTCCTGCACATATCAGCATTTAAATTGCAGTGTGGTAACCACTAACATTTTCATATAATAATTTAAATTATTAATTTCTTCATCATACAATTTCATGTCGTATTACCTGGCAATATCAGCAAAGTTCAGCAATAAAATAACTGAACTTCTCTGTGCAAAAAGCAAAATACCAGTCATTTGTCACTAAACAAGCCAAATCCAACATGAAGTTTCATGGCACAAAACTTCTGTAATTGGACAAACAGTCCTAACTATGAGCAAGCCTATAGAGGTTCTCAAATTCTCCAAGTACCAGAAGTGGTTAAAGATTGTTCAGTATTTTTATTTGAAGTGTCTATCAGATGGCAAGAAATCCAGTTCTCAACTTATGTGCTATTATGCCGCAGGTCTAGATGCTTTAACCCTTGGATTCCTTAAATATTTACCTCTATCTCCTGCAGTTGCTCTTGATTTGTTGCATACATTTGCTGTAAAGATTCTTCTAGTTCAGTGTTACGGTCCAGTAGTGTCTTCCCTAGCTCAGCGGCAAGGTGAAGATCTAAACAAAGAAATCACATTTGCACATAAGTTATAGAGCAAACGATGTAAACTAAGTTATAAAACAGCAATGTTTTTAAACAAGTTATTTCCAGTACCCAAAAAGAAGGTTAGCTTATAATTAAGTAGAACATTCACATACCATCTATAATGCAAGTCTGAGCCAGTCCTGAAACCTAGAAGATAGTCTTATTTCGTGAGGCTTCTTTAGTTCCTCCTCTGGTCCTTCAGCCACAGGTCAGACACATCCAGCCATCTTCTCTTCACTTCCCACCATCTGCCCAATACTGCACCAGCATCTCCACCCCAGGTGTCTGTCAGCTACACTTCACCGTGTTTACAGCATTCATATTTTAGAACAATAAGCATAAAAGACCCTGTAAATGTTCATCAGGCTAGACCCAGGCCAAAGCTGACTGCATTTTCCTTACTTTGCTCTTTTTCCCCATTACCCCTTTATCAAGGCACTCAGGTCATACAGGATCAAAGTGCTAAAATAAAGTTTCAGATGCTTTTTATGGTGAAACAATATTAAAAAAAAAAAAAAAAACAGCTATTCTGCTTTTCGAGCTCATAAACCTAAGAGACAAGAATTGTTTTATGTGCTCCAAAACATAGTTTTAAATGTCATTTTTTCTCAGGCACTTAATCTCAATTTCACTTCTGTCATCTTCAGTCACCTCCAGGGTGCAGTGACTGTAGTTGTTTCATATTAAGAAATAAGTCATCTGAACACTCAGTTCCTTCCTAGAGGGAAGCTTGCTATTTGTTCAACATCATCAGTAGTGCTAGATATTGTATATTATTATGTTTAAAGACACGTGTAATTTAAAAGCTAACATAATGCGACAACAAAATAAAATCTCAGTGTTATTGCTAAAACTGTAATTACTCTGTGCAAGGTATTACATGTTAAGAATCCAACAGATTTCTGAAAATCTCTAATTTTCCACCTCCTTCCCATCACCTAGACCATGACCAGGTTGTCTCCTGTGCACATGCAATACAATCTTGTTAGCTTTCACATGGAACTAGCATCACTAATGGGAAAGACACAGAAGTCAAGAAAAACCTAGATTGACTTCAAGACTTTAATATACAAGAGACATGTATTGCATCATCAATAGTTGTAGCTAGACGAGAAAACACATTCCATTCTCATTTGATTAAGATGCCCTTGTTTTAACATGTTATCTTACCTCTTTCCTGCCCTTTCCCAATTATCTTATCAGCTAGTCATTGTAATAGACAGAACAGGGTTCCAGGGTTGTTTTGTGCTAACCTTCACTTTGGCAGCCTGTGCAAAATGATTACTCCAAAGACCAAATTCAGACTTACAAGGACAAGTGAGTAGGAGCATTTGTCTGCTAAGTTGTAGACGTCCAATTCTGGCAAACAACAGCTGTGGCCTTCTTTACACGTTCTTTACGGCTACAGGGCATTGCTTCCTACCTTAGGGTCAGATTCTTACAATAAATGCTCCAAAAATTATTTAAAACAAATCACACTGCATGGGAGTTCTTCACAGTTTCGAAAGACTAGGAGCCACAGGGCACACTGATCTTTCCTTACAACTTTATCCTCACAGGCCTTTTTCATTTTAGCACCACTTGTTAAGAAACAGCCTATTCTAGAGCTGGGGTTTAAAGTATTTGGATAAGGAAACCTTAAGGTGTCCTGCTTAAGTTTTTCCTATTTTTAAACAGGGATTGTACATTGTTTAGCCACAGACAGAGTAACGCCCAGGCAAACACCAAGCTGTTTGTTCTACCACACCACAGAATACGACTGTCTTCAAATCCAGTGAATCTATCATCCTGTAAAAAAATGGGAGTCCTGATCCACAAGTTCTCATTCTACATAAATCTTTACTAGGAGCCACAATCTTTAAAGCTAGTCAACAATAGAGGCATCATTCAAGGCAAAGACTAAATAGTCCATTCTTTTATTTTAATAGAGTAGAATAAGAGCTTTAGAGAGGATTTAGGATTATGTTAAAGACATAATGCATAATGGAATTACTTGCTGCCATTTCCCTTCCCAAAGTGAAAGTTTGTTTTGATGTTTAAGAACATTTAGGAGTTGATAGTTTAATTCTTAAATGCCCCCTCATCTACTAAATCAAGTACCACATACCACACAGTACTTTGAATACAATGTGAGTAACAGAATTCATCTCATTATACTTACACACTCATTCTGTTCATTAGAATGGCAAAAGCGCAGATGAGTTACTATGGAAGAAGCAGGCTATTTTGTCATTAAGGCAATTTGTTTCTGAGGAGGGGAAGACAAGTGAAGGCACTCAATGCAATAAAACCCTAACTCCTACCCCTAGAGAAAGCAAGAACTGAAACAATTACAACTCTTAAAATAAAGAATTTGCTTTGTATCTGTATTTCTATATTAAGTACCTATAAGCCCTACAAAGAGCAAATTTTAAGAGTGAGACGTGCAATATACGTGTTCTCCAGATACAGAGGAAAAAGTTAATTCACATTTCTCTTAAAGAGTTACTGTACAATACCAGAAGCACACTGCATTTTCTGTTGCAACTTTATGTAAAGTAACAGCTACGTTCTTACACAGACACGCATTTTTCCTTTCTGCTATGAAGATGTAAGCAGAGAGGTTTTTAATAATGCAAACTGCATACGTGCAGATCTTCAGATCTTCATTTTAGAAAATCTGATCTGTTGTACTGGTGTTGAACAGCTCCATCAGACATCTCAAAACCAAAACAAGACTTCAGTGATAGGTCTTCTGTGATGTTAAATACCCTTCGCTTACCAGCACTTCTCCACAATCTCTTCTGACAGCATTAGTATAATTGAGAAAAAGATAAAAACTGTACCAAGATCCTTCCCTGTTACTTTTTCATAACCCACCTAACAAAATGATTCTGATAATTTTAAATCTACAAAGTAAGCCTGTTCTTTTCTACAAGATCTATAAGGAAGCCTGATTGAGGTTTACTTAACTGTAAAATTAAACTCTTAATTTTCTTTACTTAGCTTCCTATTTCCTACTTCATGTTCAGATTACCCTCTTTCTGTTCATGTGAGTAACAGCAAGATGTAAAAAGGGCAGTCATATAAAAGAATTCTTTTTCAAAGGTTAGCATACTGCAGCACAACATGGATGTTGCAGAAGGAAGGACGGCTGTTCCCATCCTTAGAAGAATTCCATGAGCATCTGTTTTCATGAACAGCATGCCAGGAAAGCCCACCTCCATTATTAAGATAAAAGCTTTTGATGCATACAAAGACTGTAAAAGTTTTTCCAAAACCATACCCTGATTTTAATTTTCAAAAACTGGCTGACAAGGACTACTAGCTTGTTTCAGGGTGCTTCCCAATGTTTTTCAACCTAGGTTCTTATAAACCTACTCCTCAGTTTTTAAATGTGCACTGATTGTTTGGGTTGTAAAAAGTTTTAAGAGACCTTGAGAAGCAATCTTCCTGCTCTGTTTACATACATCCGTATTGCTTAGTCTTAGAAGAAAGAAAAGTATCTTTCAGATTCCAGGAATAAAGCGTAACAGAACATTTTACAAATATTCCTGTAAGGAACTTCTTCCTTGCATTTCAACTTGCTGATCAGTTTATTTTCCTCCTTTCCCTTTTGGGAAGGCTATCAATCACTTCCGCTTAGGCTTGTAGAGCTAATCCCCAGAAAAAGATTGCTCAAATGTTGAGAGGGCATTAACCAACTCTCAAAATCCATGACCCACTAGAATGGAATCATGTTTCTTACAAGCCCACAGCAGAGAGCCAAATGGTGATTATTTCACTCATTCAAATTAAAAAATGAAATTAAATAAACATCAGTAAGGCAAGAAGACAGTTGTTATACCTTGTGAAGTCTCTTTGTAGGTCTTCTACCCCATAAACACTGACAGAGTAAAAACATTGCTATATAATGTCTTCAAATTTTCAACTCTCTCCCCTTTTACAGCAAACTACAATTTCAGGATCTTATTTAAATTGACTGGTTTATATCCTAGAGCCATGAAAACATCTATTTCGAGCAAAGAGCACCTAAATACAGCTTTCAAACTCTTAGGTATTTTATAGTCAAAGCATACAATTAGAGACCTATTCCTGTCCCAAATAAGTTTGTGCTGTCAGATGCCTGATCTCGGTGTGAAAACTGTTTTGATAGGAAGAGCTTTCAAAAGTATCTTTCTTCATGGTTTCTAGTACAGCAGCACTCACCAAGCCCAAGAATTAATGTACTTCAGTGTAAAAGCCAAAAGCGCAAGGCTGGAGGGTTTGCAGGGAGCCACTTAACAGCTTTGAGCTGGCCTTTTAAAACAAACTCAGGATTAATAACAAAAAGTAGAAGTAAATACCAGTCATAAATGCCACTAAGCTCTTAAGGAAATGGCACATTCTTTCCGTATCATGTCTGTAGAAGATTTTAGTCCAGTTATACTTGTGCATTCCTGTGACTCCTTCCTCCTGTGTGAAATAACATCTACCTCGTGTGTGTAGCTTTTCACATCTATTGACAGAAAGACATACAGGAGCTAGAGATGTGTCAATCTGATGCATAGTGGAGTTATTCGTATATTGTAATTTGAAAACTTATAGTTTTTTATCATGGACCTGCAACGGATCGAGCATAATAGCTACGTTTACAGCTTCACCGACTGGAAGCTCTTACAATAAGGCTCAACAGCGCACAACATGCTGACCCACCCCGATGCTTCCAGCGCCCGCTACTTCCAGCGCCTACCCCAGTGCTGCCTGCCGTCCTGTCAAGGTGCAGCCTCCCGGGGAGCCGCGTCCCTCCCTCCCTCCCTCCCTCCCTCCCGGGCGGAGAGCGACCCAGGCGCAATTCAGCTCGGCTGCAGCAGCCCCCTCCGTCAAACAAAGACGGCCGCAGTCTTTATCGGCACCGCGTCCTTCTGCCCAGGCGCGGGGCGGCGGGCAGCGCGGCCGTGAGGCGAGCCCGGGCTCCCGCCTGCGACACTCGCGGGGCAGCGCAAGCCCCGCTCCCGCCGCCGCCGCCCCGCGACCCTCGCCGGCGGCTTCTGCCTTTCACGCCCTTCCCGCCGCCCCGCCCGAGCGCCCGGCGTCTCTCGGGGCTCCGCACCGCCGCTGTGGCGACTGCCCTGCGCCCACCCGCCGCCCCTTCCTCACCCGCCCTCCTCGCCGACCCCCGCGGCGGCTGCCCGCGGCCCTTCCCTCACACACCCCCTGGCTACAGCCCCTTCCCTCACACACCCCCTGGCTACAGCCCCTTCCCTCACACACCCCCTGGCTACAGCCCCTTCCCTCGCACACCCCCTGGCTACAGCCCCTTCCCTCGCACACCCTCCTCGCTATGGCCCCTTCCCTCGCACGCCGTCCGCCGCCGCTCCCTCTCCCCGGCCCGGCTCACCTTGCTGCAGGTCCTGCTGGTCGTACCAGGGCTCATCCTCGCGGATCTCGAACTCCTCCACCAGGCTGTCGGCCAGCATCGCGCCCCTTCCCCTCACGGCGCGGCGGGAGGACGAGGCTGCAGCGACCACGCGAACGACTCCCCTCCCGGCGAGCGGCGGCGGGGCAGGGCAAGCCGGCAGCCGCTCCTCTCCTTAACAGCCGCCTCCGGCCATTGCCGAGCGTTTCCGGACTTTGCCGAACCTCTCCCCCTTCTGGTCGGGCTGCGCGAAGCTGCCGGCGGCAACGTGGCAAGCTGAGCCACCCGCCCACCGCCTCCCCGCGATTCAAACACAACACCCTCACCTCCTCCGCGGGGAGCCAATGGGAAGCCGCCCGCCGGACAGATCGAAAGGAGGCTGAGCCAATCACAAAGCGAACTCATACCAAGCCGCCAATAACAACGAAGAAAAGGTTGGCCCGGGCTAATTTTACGCCCCGCCCCGGCAGCGCAGCCTCCGGTCAGAGGAGGTGGGTTAGTGCCTGTGCAAGGGGGCGGTGGTTGTGGGGTTCTGGAGGGCTAGTGGCGGGGAGCGGCTGCTGTGGGCCGTTGCGGTGGGTCTGCGGCGGAGCGGAGCTGCCACGGCCCCGGGTGGGCCAGCGCGGAGACGTGAAGGGAAGGCTGTGGCTCCTAGTAGCCCCGTGGTGGGAGCCCCCGGGAGCGCTGAGGGAAGAGCCTGTGAGGAGGGGTGGGCCCCAGGGCCCTGGCTCCTCAGCGGCGTCGCGCCCAGGTGCGGGCCGCGGTCCCGCCGCCTCCCGCGGGAGCCTTGGCGCTGGGGCGCGGAAGGGGAGGGCAGAGCTGAGCGTGGCCCCGCCGGAGCCTGCAGCCGTGGCAGCTGCTGTCACGTCGGAAAAGGGCCGTCTCCGTACCCGCTCGGCGGTCGATGCGCGCTCTCGCCTCTTCGCCTTACAAGGAAGAGGGAGCCGCTGAGGAGAAGCTAGCTCGATTTGCCCGGTTCAACAGGCCACCACCTCCAGACTTCCAGTCCTGCAGGTTTCCAGAGCCCCTTGCCCTCAGGAGTCCCAGCTTCACCCTGTCGGGGCCCGGAGCACCGCGGACTTGAGGAAAGCATTTGGCCAGGCTCACTTGTCCTCCTGTTCCGAGTGCTCTGTGCTTGCATCTCCCCTCTGCAGCAGCGTTTCCCCTTCGTATTGCCCCTCGGGACCAGGAAAGCGTTTATGCTTAGTTCTGTCTTCATGTGGTTCAAGTCATGGAAGAAAGATGAGGAAGATAACTTGTGTCCAACCAGTTTGTCAGGACCGAGCATTACGCTGCAGTTGGGCGCCCAGTACAGCACAGCGAGACGTCAGCTAGCGTGCTTCGGTCAAAATTTATTATTGCTTTGGAATCCACTTCTCTTCTTTAAACTCATGCTCTAGTTTCTTCTAGTGATTGTCATCCAGCTCAGGGAGAAACAAGTAATGTCATGCTGTGTCTCACTGGTTTAAGCAGTCTGTTCTTTTGGCTCATCTGTAGTAACTCAGTTGTAACCACTAGACATTTCTGAAACTGATTGGCCGCCTGTGAGTCACAAAATGTCAACACCTGTGCTTTAACCTATTCCATATAAAAGCTGACTCTTAAGAAGAGGGAGGGGTTGCTCATGCATGATTTCATTGTAGTACAATTAAAGAGCACATCTTCTGGGAAAGGAAGTGTGGTACCTCAACTTCTAATTGAACCCATTTCATAAACATGGTACAGGGCTAGATGTACCAATTAAGGTAAAGAGTTGTGTCAGATCCTGACTATTATAATTAGTCATGGCACTACAGGCCTGTTTGCACATTGTTAGAAGGTTTTTGTTGAAGAAATTTGAAGTCTCTTGTTATATTTGAATTTTCTGAAGCCAAGGGCACCTTTCTTTTTTTATTTCTGTGTAGGAAGGAATTGAGTCAAAGATTATTTGAGAAATGACTGTTAGTTTGCTGGTAATGTTAGCAGGAAGCAGGTTTAGTCTTGATGCTCATGGAATCCAAAGGAAAGGAACATCTCCCAATTCTCCATTTGAAGACCCATGCAGGGGCCTCCAGGAAGAAACAGAGATTAAATATGCACCTTTCCAAAAGCCCTAGTACCTCCTACATAAATCCCTTCATTAAGTATATTTGTGAAGGCTTGAACATGCAATTTAAAAAAAAGTGACACTTATCAATAACATAGTTACTGTAATGACTTTCACCATTAGTAATATCAAACTTATTTTTTAAAATAAGCGTTTCAAATAGGAATCTCTTCAGTAACCTTCTTCTTCATTTTAGGTTTCTCAGTAAAAGTTTGTGAAATCAAACTTCTTACAAAACTGCAAAATTTCATCACCTGAAAATGGAATTGTCTCTACAGACGCAGCTCTGAAAAATAAACTTGAAAATATATTTCACAGTCATCCTTAGGTACCTAAAAATTCAGTTCTATTCTTACACATAAATTGGCTTTAGGGAAAAAAAAACCCAACAAACTTTATTCAAGTTGTTTTGTCAGCTTTGGGGTTTTTTCTTATCTGTAAAGTGAAGTTATCTACTCTTTGCATCCTCTTTCATGTTAGAGTATCTTAAATATATGCACAAAAATGCATCCACATTTTATCTGTTCTTCAAGACTTAATTTTCTGTGTTGGAGGGTGGAAAAACTGTTCCATCATCGGACTTAGCCAGAGTAGTCACTTCTCCAGCCTCTACCTGATTTGTGGCTTCTTCCTGGCGACTAGGAAGGTACCATCTTCCCTTGCAGCAGCCTGTCTTCAGCCACTTGGTAAACCACAGGAAGGTTGGAAGCAGTCTTGGTTTTAATTTCCTGTTTCTTTCATGGTCACTTTTATGAGTTCAGAGAGCTGCTTATAGATCTGCTCATCAAGCTGAACAAGCAGATGTTCCAAATAAGTATTTTGATGGATATTTGAAAATTGTATTTAGGATAAAGTTGTTAATATGCAGAGGAACAAAGCGACTACTAACAAAAAGCAGGCTGTAAAGCTCTGGAGTTAGTGTGCTTAGTAAGGCTGAAATTTGAACTTGAAGGATCTCCAAGTTAATGGCAGACAGCTTCCTTCAAATAGATGTAGAGAGTGCCTCAGTTAAAAACAGATACCTGGGAGAAGTATTTTTCTATTTGACTTACGGAATCAAACTGACAGGACTACCTTTAGATAGTAATTATTCTGGTTTAAAAGGTAGAGGTTCCCTGAAACTAGCTATTTTCATGGTATAGTTTATACCAAACATGCTTAACTTAGTTGTTAGATAGATGGAAAAAGTCAGCATCTTAAACTGTTGACTGAAGATCTGTTTGATATATTAAATTATACCATATTTGTGGGCTGAATCTCTGTTATTTGGACATACTTAAATGTGCTACTTGCTGGAATTTATTTACATGTAGTCTTATACGATGAAAATATTCAAATATTAAAAGGCATTTCGATTGGTTTATGCTTTCTATTCATAGCCCATTAGTTTAATAGGGGAAAGTATTGCTTCCATGGCATGTTAACAATTAACATTTAAAATACAAGGACAAAACTTGGTATTTGAAAGAAATATTCATCAAAGTGCATGCTGTGTTTGATATTCATAGCAATGCAATTCATAAGGATATTGAGTCACTTCATTCCTAACACAGCCCATAATTTTAAAACTATGTTGTTGCCAAGAAAGATGTAAAATATATGCAATTACTTTGAACTTGACACCACGATTAGAGTTTGCAGTAAGGGATTTTTATACTGAATGTGTGTACCAGTTAAGAAAGGATTCTTCTAAATTTTTGTCTACCTGTTCCATTGATTTTTAAGCACTGATTATATTTGGAAAAGTTACTGACTTCTTAATAGTTTGCAGCTGTTCAGTTTTATGCTCAGTGTCTTATAACTCAGTGAAATTTTTCTTTTTTTTTTTTTTATAGAATAGGGAAATTTTCCTCTAAGATTCCATTTCTACACCTCAGAAACAAGCAAATCTCACATGTAATTTTATTTTGGGAAATTATTCCACCAACTGTTGTAATTCTTTTTTGTAACTTGAGGAAGAAGAGAGTTGTGCTTGTGGAAGATGAAGTTTGTTTTGGGAATTCATCCTAATGCACTGGCATATTCCATGACTACGTTAGGTGCTGGAATGATGAACAGCATCTTTAATTTCTACTATGTTAAGCTTTTCCTAAACCGATACAAAATTTCAGAAGTAGCATTTCATCAAGCACAGGTATTGTACAATGGAGTATTTTAATTGCCATGTTGTGCTGTGTGTCTGTGTTGCTGTAACAAAGTCATTTGTTCTACTTACAAATTAATTTTGGATGCATAACAAATGGTTATACGGTAAATTAAATTTAGTTAATCCGTAAGCAATTGAAGGTACACATAAAGCACATCATTTACTGTCTTTAGATTAAAAACCTCCAGAATTTAATTGCTGGAAAGATTTTTACCTTTGATAACTAATCTTGCACCTCTGCTCTGTAGGTATGTTTGACATTAGTGCTTTCCGATGAACTATTTAAGTACTTAAATACTGCCTTTATTCTGCAAGTCATTATCCACATGAGCAACTCCTGTCATAAGTGGTCTCCTGAAAGTAATGGGTCAGCTCATGTTTTGAATTACGTGCTCTGGGAGTAGTAACTGAGCTTTGCAAGATGAAAGCCCAGATACTTAAGCTTTTGGAAGGATGAAGTCTTAGAGACAGGGGTTTATTTAACATGTAGTTGGGCACCTGCCTACTTCATCTTGTTTTTCAAAATCATGGTAAACCTCTAAATACCTTTAAAAATTTGTTCTGGAGTCTGTTTTGACCTGAGGAGCTTTTATCTGTCTTTATTCTTTGAATAGAGATTTATTTTGCATAAATATGGTGTGTATTACTTCTGTGTTTGTATAACCTTTGCAGAAAAATCACACGGTGGTAAATTCTGTTGTGTTTCTTACTCGTTTGTCACAGGTTGTGTTTATGATATGGAATGCCATTAATGACCCTCTTTTTGGGTATATTCAAGATAACTCCAAATTCACGTGCTGCTCAAGACGCCAGTTTTCAATTTTATATGGAGCTCCATTATATGCTTTAGCCTTTTTGCTTCCTTGGTTTCCTTGGAAACGTTACGAAGAAGGTGACTGGCTAAGTGGACTTCACCTCATTGTTGCGTTATGTGCTTTTGATGGTTTGCTTACGTTTGTGCTTCTAGCGCAGTGTGCGCTCTTTGCCGAAATTTCAACGAGACATGAAAGTAGGCTTCAGCTTATTAAATATAACCAGGTAGCAACACTAATCGGATCAACAAGCATTCTCTTTTGTGGTCTCGTATCAGATAATATGGAAAATTTTGCTTGTTTTCAAGCTTTTGTTGTTTTGATTGCAGCACTAGCAACAGCTTGTATGTGCTACACAGGCAAATATAGTACTAGTCAATATGAACAGAGAGACACTTGTATGGAGAAGACGAATCAGGAAAGTGGTGATGGAGCTCTCTCCTGGTCCTCTGTAGTTTCATTGACTAAACAGATTATGACAGAGAAAAACTTCTTATTTTTTGTAACAATGAACTTCTTCCAAGTCTTCCACTTAGCCTTCTGCAACAATTTTATGATGATCTTTGCGGATAATCTTGTTCCTAAGGATGTCCTTTCTTCCTCAATAAGAAGTATCATGTATGGAGCAGGCTTTATTTGTCCTCAGGTAGGCAGTTATACTTTTTTATTTCAAAATCTGAAAACATGGTGTTTTACTAGCTTTCATTAGTTTAAGGTATCCATTTACATTGTTTGTTGAAAAAATGCTATATGCAGCAAATATCTAGCTCAGCAGTGCTCTAAAGTGGAAAGTACCTCTTGGTGCAGACTAACCAAATGTCAGGGTAGGGCAGTGAGAACGGACGAGCAGGGAAGCTGGCAGAGCTCCTCCTCACGAGAATGTGCGTGTGAGGAGTGAACGGTTTGTATCCTGCAGGGTTTATAATACCTAAGTATGAAGGAATGAGAAACATGGTCACGATAAAGAGTTTCTAAAAGCAAAATCTACGGAATTGTGAATTATTTTCTCTTTGGTTCTGTTTTGTAAAGCATTTTTAAGCATAATCACTTGTTCAGGAAGCTTCTGAGATAAACTACGCAAAACAACAGGAAAAATACTAGTGTTTGAAATGTTGAAATATGTGGTCATGGGAACCAAACATAACTCTGAGTAGCTGCTTTCAGAGAAAAATGCATTTCTCTTTATTTTGTTGTTTGCTGTCTTGGTCAGCTACATTTACCCAGTACAGAGAGAGATACTTTCAAGACCCAAATCAGGGATGGAGGAGGAGTAATGAACTGGAAAAGAAAAGAGAACCCAAATGAGGAATGTGTGAGAGTAAGAAAAGCAGCAAAAATATGTCCTACAGAATGTAGACATTTTATCCACTTGTCTGCAGTGGATAAAAAAATTTTCCTGTTCATGCCCTTCTAACTGGATCTTTTAAAACTTTTACTCTGTTTACTTGTTGGGTGATGAAATTCAGGATATGCCATATCTGGGTATCCCAACTTAAAAGGTGCTGATTGTTCAGAATTTCTGAAAATCAGGCTCTTACAGTTATTAACTTGCACTGGTTTTCAGTAAGTAAGATGTGAAAGAAGGTACATGCAAGTGCAACTGGAATTCACAGTTCAATTTCAGTTACTATTTTGGCTTTTATAAATAACATACAAATCCTAAACATACCTTATTTGTTGCATAACTCCTAAATATCTATCATTTCAACTTTTATCCTTACCACAGCTTATTTTTTTCTGTTAGCTGATGAGCTTTGGAAGTAAATCAGAAACTGCGGAAGTTAGGAAAGCTTAAATAATTTTAGACTCAATATATAGCAATCACTTTTGTTGATAAAATCAGTGTGACAGTGTGAAGCGAACAATCTTTCAGAAAGTGCATCTCTCTCTGCTCCCCAGAGACTCTTTGTCTAGAAGGTCACTGAACCGTAGAGAGTTTGCTGTGACCTTATTTTTCTCAGGTTTTGTCCCTTTGAGCTCAGGATA
>JAVSBS010020983.1:0-23295 GCA_033124195.1 Coracias cyanogaster
TGAAAGGACCTTACTACAGCCTTGAATGGTCTCTTGGGGCCACGTCTGGATACAGCTTCCCTCAATCCCATCCCCAGGCTGCTGAAAAGACCACATAGAGAAGAAGGGGGACTTCCTGACTTCCCAGCATGGATAAAGGTTCAGCCTTGTCCTTCTGAGCAGTGAAAGCCCTGACAGAAAGCAAAGGCAGTGGTGGAGAAACATCTTAAAGCAGCCTTTCAGCCATGCTCTTCACCCATCACCAACAGGGACCCTGATGAGTCCCCTGAGGCAGTTCCTTCGAGGAATGCTTTCAAGCAGCTCCAATATAAACACCACAACCCAGCTCCGGCTTTCCCAGCCCGCACCCAGCTCCAGCTAGCCCAGCATATCCGGCAGCTCTTCCCAGGCTCCAGAACTCCATTGTTTGCTCTTCCCTCCCAGAAGCCTGGAGAAAATACCCCGCACCTCAGCTCTGCCCCTTCCAGCAGTCATTTTCCCGGTGCTTCCACAGAGGCAAGCACACAGCAATGGCTGTATTTCCATGGCACTGCTGCCGCTGCCTCTGGTGCCCACGCCAGAGGAAGGGATGGAGACCCCATGGAGGGGACCCACCAAACCCAGGTCTGCACGGCTCCAAGGAGAGCTCTGTGAACACCTACAAAGCACACTGTGTTTGCAGGCCTGGCCCAAAGGCCAGCAGCATAAGACAGAACTGAGCCTGTATGAGGAATCATAGAATGGTTTTGTTTGGAAGAGACCTTTAAGATCATTGATCCTGACAGTGTTTCTTGCCCAATTATAAAAAACTTAATATTGGCATTACGTACACTGGGCCTCAAGAGATGTAAGCCCATGACAAGGCAAACGAGATTTGGAAGAGGCAGACGTACCCTCATAGCCACCTTCCTGGCATTGTAACACCAAGTCCCTTCTCCCTCCCAGCCCAGAATGCTGAGCCATGGAGAAGATGAGCAAGGAGGGGATGGGCAATACAACCTGATGCACACACATCTCCTATTTCAGGGGATGGGATGCTCCAAGGGACAGTGGATTTCTACATGGAAGGCTTTGAGATGCATGGTTATTGCAAGGGGAACCTCAGAAACCCCACTCTGAAACAAGTCCCTGACGCTGGGAGAGCCATGGGAAGAGTAGGAAAAGGGCTGGTCTGCACAGACAGCAGGGCTGGTGATCGCTGAGCCCACCTGCAGCCCTGACCAGTGGCATGCCCCAATGCTGCAGACCAGTACACAGGCTCTGCTGCCAGCAAGACTGTCCTCTTCAGGCCTCAGCTCTCTGCTATGGCCAGCCCCTTCTTGCCCATGAGGCCCAAGGAACTCCAGCAAACCCCAGAGTAGCTGTAGTGGCTCACAAGACACTTCCAAAATGCTACCAGGTGCTTTCTGTCCCAGGCTGGGCTCACAGTCCTCAGGGGAACACATCTAGCCTTTGTAGAGCTTTCCAGTGTGTGAAAGGATCGTTTAGCCCCCATCTGCTCTAGAGAGAGCCCATCTTCCTTCCTACTAAGATCATCACAAAGATGATCAGAGGGCAGGAACACCTTTCCTACAAGGACAGGCTGAAAGAGTTGGGGTTGTTCAGCCTGGAGAAGAGAAGGCTCCAGGGAGACCTCATTGCAGCCTCCCAGTATCTGATGGGGGCCTTCAAAAAAGATGGGGAGGGACCTTTTAAAAGGGCTTGCAGTGATAGGACAAGGGGTAATAGCTTTAAACTAGAGAAGGGGAGATTTAGATTAGATATAAGGAGGAAGTTCTTCACTCCAAGGGTGGTGAGTCACTGGAACAGATTGCTCAGGGAAGCTGTAAATGCTCCATCCCTGGAGGTGTTCAAGGCCAGGCTGGATGGGGCTTTGAGCAGCCTGGTCTAGTGGGAGGTGTCCCTGCCCACGGCAGGGGGGTCGGAACTAGATGATCCTTAAAGTCCCTTCCAACCCAAACCATTCTATGATTCTACGATCCCAAGTGATCAGGAGGGGTCTGGAGCTGAGGGTAAGTGCTGCCTGCTGTCCTTGTTCCAGTGAGGTAGAGTGGAGCCAGCAGCCCTGGGAAATGTAGCGGAAAACTGATGTGGGAGCAAGAGCATGTGCAGAAGAGCCTTCCCAGGTGGCTCCAGGGATTGCAGCAGTTTCTCCTCCTCAGCAAGCAGCTGCCACTTCCCCGGTGGGGTCAACCTCCCCTTGTCACGCAGAGAAGCCAAGGGCCAGTGTCTAGAGAAGGCTGCTCCAAGATGGTGAGTTTTAGAGAGCTGGAAGAGCAGCAGCGAGCAGTGGAGCAATGAGGAAGAGGGTGGGATTGGCATGTAGACAGAGGGAAGGGGCAGCAAGGAGTGGTGGTGCAGTGCCCACCTGCCCAGGGAGCGTGTCCGCTCCACTTGAGGCTGCCGAGGGCAGCGTACAGAGGGTTTGGCAGCATCAAGACATGGCAGTGGGTACACCAGATCCAGCAGTGCTGACAGCAGGCACGAGAGAGGAAGAGTGGGAAAAAGCAGTCTGCTAAAAGGAAAAAAAAAAACTCAACCACAAAGTATTAAGGAAAAAAGGATGAAATCCCTTCCCCCCAGCTCTCTGTGGCATGTTCTTGCAGGAGGCCCCTCTTGGGGACCACACTGGTCTCTTCTGGCCTCTCCAGCTATCACAGGATGACAAACATGAAAGGAAGAAAACAAATCTTTTGTGCTGCTATTAGAGACAAAAATGAAACCATCTTGGGTGCAGGCACCTATAAAGACATCAAACGCTACCAACAGCACTCAGCGTATTCACCCTCTGTTTATACAGCTGCATCCCTGTCGAAGGAAGGAAGGGGACACACTTACGCTTGTCTTTGGAGAACAAGGCAGGCCACAAAGCTGGCAAGCTTCGTGTGCTTTTGCTGTTACTAGACCAGACATCCCAGCAAAGGCATTAGATCCCACCTGAGAACACTTCCTTTGGGCTCAGCTCTTTGCTCACCATTTCACGAGCTAGCAAAAGGCAAAAGATCTCTCCTCAGGTGTCAGACTCAGGCAGCAGCTTCGTACTCTGTGCCATAACTGGACGTGCAACCCCCACTTGCGAATAGCAGCGATGACACGTGATGGATATGCAAGGAAGCAGCGTTCAGTCTCCTGTTTCCAAGAAAGCGGCTTCCACAGGCAAATGCTATCAGCATACTGGTGTGAGGATCTGGAGGAGCCTCATACATCCAAGGAGCCTATGAGCTCCCAAGCGAGCTGCCACTCAACCCTTTCCCAGCACTTGCCCTTCAACTGAGTTTGTTGCAGGCTCAAAGCACCCCAAAGTTGCTGCAAAAACCTGGGCTTAGGATAGAGCAAGGAAGAATCCCTTCCCACTCCCTCTTTGCAGGAGAACCAGCAGTGACACGCAAGATACTGCCTGGCACCAGCCTGGCTGGCAAAGAAAGGGAGAGCAAAGCCTTGCCCATGTCAGGTTGCTGCTCTTCTTCCTACATAAGGGTGGCTGCGTGAGGTCCTCCCTGTCAAGAGGGCTGGAGAGCCGGCATCACTTATCCCTCAAGGCACAGCTATTCCCTGGACTTAGGCAGAGGAGGCCACATTCCCCTCCTGAGAACCTGAGTCAGAAATGCCTTGGACCCTGTTGAGCTCAGGATATTTTACACCCTGAGCAAGGCTCTTGCACTTGCTCCTCTGGAAATGTGGTTTGTCAATGGCCATCCTGGCTGCCCCAGAGCACCAGGCTGCAGAGGGACAAGGAGATGAAGCCGGTGGGCTCATGGCAAATCTCATGTGCCTGTAGCTCACCTGTGGGCACTGGAGGGAACTGGGAGCTACTGGGGTTCAGCTTAAGGCATTTGTCACTGTTCAGGTGTCTCCTGGCAGGGATCATCCTCTGGATGGATCTGAAGCTCAGAGGGGCTGCTTGTGGGGCAGGAGGCACCAGAAGCATTGCAGGCACCAGTAAAGCTCTAGGCTTTTTGGTACTCTTTCTGTGCATCACCAGTGTCACCTAGTCCTGCAGATCTGAAGTAAACCCAGGAGCATCTTGTAGGGACATCAGACAAGTGATAAACTTCAGTATAAGGGGCTCTAGAACATACATTTTCCAGAATCACCATCCTACATGGTTTTTATATTTTGGCTTTTTTCTTCTCTCCTTGCCAGCACCAGGCACACAGATACAAACTCGATCAAAACCCAAGCTGCTACAGAAGCCTGGCTCGCTGCATTGCCCACAAGTGGGAACAAGGAGCACTGGCACGGATGGCAGGAGTGCCAGGCTCATGCGAGCTCCACTGTAGCCCCTGGGTGAGTCACTCCTCAGTGTGACTCAGTTCCCCTCGCTGCATGGCTGTCCCGGCTGTTGGTACCACACTGTCTGAGGCAGGATGATGGCCAGACAGGGCAGGAGGGAGAAAGGGCAGTGTCCCAGGCAGAGGGGCCATCACCACAGAGACTGGGAAGGGGATGCTTTTGTGCAGCTCAAACTAGCATTCAATAAAACAAAACAAAACAAAACCCTCTGATTGTTGTCAGACTGGTTTGAGTGTAAGAAAATCCTTAGCCAAACAAAACAGCATCCCGTTACCATTCTTTCATTTGGGGCCTGATGCAAGCAAACAACTGTGCCCAGGAGCTCTCTCCCTGCAGCCCCACCTCCCACGCTGGCGAAGCTGCAAGCACATGCAAGCAGTCAAAAGAGCCAGAGCAGCCAGGCTCACCCGCACCCTGCGGCAGCCTAGCCCCTTGCACGGCAGCTCAACCCTCCCAGTACACCCCGTCACGACCGTCCAACAGAGCTCTCGTCACTGTGTGACACACCTGCCTGCCCCCTCTTCTTCTCCTTAGCAGAAAAGGGCTCTAGAGCGATGATTGTTTTGATGTGCGTTTTTATGGTGCCTCACACAAGTGAGGCCTGACCCAGGCCAGAGATGTCCCAGTGGTACGGCAGCGGTGGAAGCAGACCTCTGTGTCCCAGGAAGAGGAGGGCGCACAGCAGCGATCACTGGCCTGGCAGCACTTTGCCCCAGTGCCGCACCCTCTCGGGGTAGCACAGCTTCCCAGCCTGTTTGAAGCCCTGAAGCTTCCCATTAGATATAAACAGAGAAGACTAAAGCTCTCCCTACCTGCCAGGGTCTTTCCTCTTCTCTGCAGCACAGTCTCCCTTGCCCTTCTCCATCTCCTGCAGAAGCGCCACTTGGATGGGGGTGTTTCTGCCATCGCTGTCGGTGCTGCCCCGGTGCTGGCTGTGGCAGTCGGGCTGGGAGCTGCGCTTCATGGCCTGGAGCTGCGCCAAGGGCACGATGTCGCAGCCCTGGGGCCGGTGCCACACTGTCTGCCGCGTGATGGCATTGTAGTAGTAGAAGCGGTTGTTGTTCTGGTCGAAGAGCTCCCACCACTGCTTCTGGTCCGACTGGCGTACCTTCAGGTTGGGAGGGGGCTCCCAGCCACACTCCCCGGTGGTCAGGTTGACATACATCCGCTCCTGGGAGCGGGGCTCAATGATCTCCACCCAGTCTGAGCTGCAGGGACATGAGAGGCACATTAGTCTGGGCCACAGGCTCGAGGCAAATGGATTCTCTGGGAGCCCTACAGAGCTTCTACCTCTGGGCCAGGCAGCCACGCTGCAGATCAAAGCATTGCTTGGGGCTGTTCAGCAATCTAACCAGCTCAAGGAAAGATGAGGGGAAGAGTTTGAGATAGGGTCAAGCCAAATCAGCAGCTCCCTGGCATAGAGAAGGGGAGGTCACCTTCCTCCCTACCCCAGACGTCAGCTCACACCACTCACCAGCCCAGGACAAGCAGGACCAGGCAGCCGAGTGTTGTCTGCTGATGCTCTGATAACTCAGGTCAAGGGCTGGTGCTATGGCAGGAGCGCCAGTGCCTGGGGAGATGCACAGGGGAACTCGCTTGAGAAAGCGAGGAGGATCTCCAAATCACAATCTGCTCCTTTTGGGAGCTGCACCCTTTTGTTAATGCCATCTCAGAAGATCAAACCCCTGGATCCTGAGAGCTGGCCCCTGTGAGTGCCTACCTGCAGGGCTCAGGTACTGTGGGGATGGAAGGGATCTCTGTGTCACCTGGTTCCTGCTCAACACCCACACTTGCTTGCCCACAAGATAAATGAGCGGTGTGACTGGTGGATGAGACCATCTTCATTGTAAACTCTTTCCCTCCTCCCTTTGCTCATGAGACAAAGCCTCCAGTGTCCCTTTAGGTGCAAGGTAACCCAAAGGACAGGTATGGACTGCCACTGATCCTCTGCCACTCAAAGGAGCCCCTCCAGCCCCAGGGTCCCACCTTGGCCCAGCAAAAGAGGAATGTGGGCAGTGCCCTAGTGTTGGTTTCTCAGCAGGTCAGTGTGATGGTCTTGTGGCAACAGAGGCATTGGGCTGCACAGTCCTCACACAGCACATCAGCCTTTAACACTGACCCACCTGTCCCAAAAGTCTGGCCTGAGTGAGAGCAGAGGAGCTCAGTAAAGTCAAAGTCATCTTGGCTAGGCCAACAGAGGGGAGTGTGAACCCCAGCAAGGTCTCCTCCTGTGCAGGAGAGATGCTGCCCCTGAAGAGATCCTACTCCCAGGAGTGTGCTCAAGTGTGTGGCTGAAAACACAGGTAAAACCTACCCGTGCCCCCCAGCTCCTCCTCACACCCCCCACTTCCTGGCCCTCCACTCTGTCACCTGTGTCAGTGGAGGCTGCAGGAAGGAGGCCCTATTTAACCCAAGTTATTTTTGTTATTAATAAAAGCCAGATGAAGAGAACAGGTTCAGGGCTGCCCCGCTACCCACTCCTGCCCAGTGCCTCTGGAGGCTTGTCCCAGCACAACCCCTATCTGCTCCCCTGCAGCAAAGGCCCAGCAGCAGAAATAAATCCCAGAGAAGTAGCAGGAGATCCTGTCACATCCCTCTTGCACGGCCTCTGCTGCCAGCCTGTGGCTCCTCGCAGGGGTCCGGGTTGATGGCAGCAGCACTGCAGTGTCTGAAACGGCAGCCTGGGCTCCCGGAGCTCAGCCCTGCTGCCACAGTCCTGGGAGAGGAGGTGTTCACTGGCAGGGCAGCACAGCCCTCAGCTCTGGTCCAGCCTTCTGGAGAAGGTCAGCATCTCACCTCTTACCAGGAAAGGCTGGGAGGGGGTTTAATTGCATATCACACCTCCCTACTAGGAAAACCACAGGTGTAGTCAATGCTGAGCAGTCTGGCATGCACCCTTCAAAAACAGGTGGCTCCTTGACTCTGAGGATGTGAAATTGGTAGGTACAATGTCAGTACAAGCCCAAATCAAGCTGAACTGCCTCTGAAAGGTGCAATTCTAGCCACATCTACCGCGCAGTGCTGACCAGCCTCACAGAGGGCTGATGTTCAGGCTACCACAGATAGGCTGGCTGGGGAAGCTGATGCAGGTGAAAGCCATTTTTTTCATGGCATAGGTCCTTTTTCAGCCAGATCAGCTCACCTGGCCCAGGCTATCCCCACTCTGCACCGTGGGTTCAAGCAGCAGCTGAGAGCAGAGCACACCATCCTTCTCCACAGCACTGATTCCTGCTGAGCTCCCACCGTGGCCAGAGCAGGGCACGGTGCTGCCAAGAGTGTGCCTGAGAGCAGAGCCCACTGGCAAAACCCTGTGTCCAGAGAACATCTGTTTTGTTGTTTGGTATGTTTTAATCAAAACTCCACAAGTTCCCCTATTTAAGGTGCAACATGAAGAGCCATACCAGTGCTCCATGCCGTGTCTCAGTGGGAACCAGAGAGCCAGCCTGATGACTGTCAAGGAGCTGCCATGTCAAACCCTGGGCACAGGAACAAATCAGCAAGTCACTACTGTTATCAAGGGCATTGTTAACTGCAAAGAGGCATCATCTATAAAGACGGTATAAAAGTGGAAAACGAGGGTGGCAGCAGCAGAGCCCAGGGGTGCTGGGAGGAGAGAGAGATTAACGTGTCCACAGAGACAGGAGCAAAGAAGTGCAGGTAGGATAAGGAACTGGCAAAGAAGGTCCAAAGGACAGGTCAGAGGGGACACAAGAGGTGCAGGTCCAAAAGCATCATAACTCTTCACAGGAAGGACAGGAAGTCAATAGGAAAGGGGGCACAGGGGACTGAGAAGCGACCTTATACCCTGGTGGCACACTGGCAGCTTCAGAGGTGAGAGGCTGCCGTGGTGCTGGAAGGTGGGGGCTTCACCCAAAGGTGGAGGCACAGCACACTGCCCTCAGGAGGGGAAGGGCATGGAAGGAGGAGAGCAGACATTAGAAGGGCTAGGAGAGAAAAGCAGATGTGGCAGGACACACTCCCCTACGAAAAGCAACACAGAAACACACACGGACAAGTTTGAGAGAGAGGCAGGAGGTAGTTCTGGAGTATTTGACTGGCAAGGAAAAAAAAAACCCAAATAATCCAAACTCTGCAAGACCCAGTCAAGCAATCAAGACACAGTTGAATGATCAACCTTTTTAATGTCCAAGAGCTCACTGGCTTTGATCGGTTTTGCCAGCAACTGTATGAGCAAAGCCCTGAAACACCAACTGCTGTACCAGCACCATTGCTCCTCAGGACAGAGGAGAGGTCAGCTATTTTCTGTTAAGTGCAAGCTGTTGAAAATAACAAATTCTTCTCATGGCACTTGGCCATCACCGAGCGTGTGTTGCTAACTATAGTCTTCCGTTTTAACAAGCTTACATTTATCTTTGCATGCAAATATACGTAAGTGGATGACTTGGGTTAGTGACCTCTTTGCTCCCCTTAAAACTGACAGGCTGAGGATGACCGAGATGCTGTTTAACCAGGAAAAAATTCTGCATAGAACACACTGAAATGCCAAAGAGTTTGGTACAATCACATTCATATGTAAAGAAAGAAAAGGAAAAGCAAGGAGCACATTCCTGGAGCAAGGCCAGCCCTGGGCAGCCACACAAGCCTCAAACATAACATCAGGAACTCTGGAAAGACGTGATAAACCCAGGATTGCAGAGAGATAAGGCCATAACTTGGACATGAAAAAAACTAATTCCAACTCCCCTTCACAGGGTGAAAGAAGAAGTTTCCTGGAAATGGTTTGAATAATGCTTTTGCTATGCACCGGGTGACGTAGCAACCATGGAGCCAGTGTCTGCTCCTGCTGGCACAGCAGCACCAGCTGCAGCCACACCGGATGGCAGGATCACCACGGTGCTTTCAGTCCATCTCATCTCTTGGGACTCAGTGTCCCCATGTGGAGGACATCCCTGCAGGCCCAGGCTGAACCCCCACTGCAGCCCAAGCATGAGGACCTGCAGCTCACCGGCATCACAGCAGCACTAGTGAATTGACCCAGTCACTGAGGAATTTCAACAAAATCCCCACTTGCTTCCAGAAACAAAGCCACATTCCTAGTGTGCATCCTCCTGTACTGTCACAGAGATTTCAGTTCCTCAGCGCTCTAAGCAAATACACAAATAGTTTCTCTACCTGGTAGCCTGCAAAGAGACCACAGCTCCAGCTACTTGCCCTGGGTGGGTCCCCAGCCAGCTGATTGTGAAGGCCCTTGTCTGGGGCACTCAGGCGTTTTTGGAGGGGTGGCAGGGCCATGGCGGCAGGGGGGCTCAGTCCCCAAGCAGCAAGGTACCATGCGTGGGGATGGTACAGGAGGCATGTTAAAGTAGGAGATAGAGCAGGTCTTTTTGTGCACAATTGCATCTCGCACAGGCAGGCAGGTTTGTTCCCACCTGAAGGCTGAGCCCTCACGGGCCACCAGCTTGGTTTGTATGTAGCACTGAACAGACAGACCAGGTAGGAGGCCAAGCTGCTGCTCTCCATCCTGTCAGCCTCTGGGACAGAGATGATGGATGTTTGTAAACTCTGCTCCTTCAAAACCAGCTTGGATCCCTCCTGGCTGCCAATCCTGCTTGGCAAAGCCTGGGAATAAAAAATTAAAAAAAAATTTTCAAGGGTATTTCAGCCTGAAAGAGGATCCTGCTAGCATTTCCTGATGACATCTTCTCACAAAGACTGTAAGTGTTAGCACGAGGTCCAGGAAAGAATAAAACTGTTTTACCTAAAGATAAGGGAGCAGGACTAGAAATGGAAGGGACAAGATATAGGAGAAGAGAAGAGAAGAGTCACTTGCAGGAGGAGCTGAGGAACCCCAAGAAGTCGAACAGCCACTACCCCACGGGAGAGCCGGTTTTCTTGCCGCTGTCACCCAAGTGACACCACAACCCAGGCAGCCAAGCACAGTTCCTGGGCACTGCAAGTTCTTCACAGGGCCATCCTAAGATAAGAACAGTAGGAGAGATGTTTCCTCAGCTGGAGCAGTCAGCTTGAGACCAGCACGATGTGACCACCCAGCCAGCCCTCTGCAAGAGGCCTTCTCTCCTTTCATTACCTGTGTACACTGCTCAGCACCAACTCAAGGAGGCACTCTACTGCCAAGGGCAGGAGAGCCCCAAGGAAAGCCATGGGAAACCTCTGCCTCTGGGAGCTTCACATCAGGCTGCAAGTGATCTCCTTTGTGTGGCTACAAGAAGAGCTCTTACAGTTTGATCCCCATTTTCACTTCCATGTTCTGTAATTTTTGGACTTCTGTGCTCCAAGCCAAGATCCTACCTCCTTCCCCCAATTCTCTTCTTCAGGATGAGCCCTGGGGAGACCTGGGGCAGCACCAAGTCCTTCTTGGCCAAACACGACTCCATACTAAGTAGGATTTTTGAATACTAATGACCTCAAAGGGAACCTGCAGCATGCTCCAAGGCAGCCTCAACACAATGAAAAGCAAGCGGGAAATTAAGCTTTTCCTCCAGGAAACAGGCCTCTGAACACAGACAGTGTATGGTCTCATATTTCACATCACAGGAGGATGGCTGCACTCATAGGACAAGGGACCCTCCTGAACAGCAGGAGGCTGAAGAACTTGAGGGCCCATAGGCTAACATGACCCTTATGAGTGTTGATGCTTCCCTTTACATCATCTCTGCACCTTGCAGAGACAAGGTGTTGCTACCATGCCCTACACAGTGTAGCCACCTTGCTGCATCCTTGCATGAAGAGCTGCAGTTCTTTGCCTATGGCTCCAAGCCAAGGCTGCTGAAGCCTCTATGAAACCCCAAGAGGCGGTAGGGCCCCAGGATCAGGCAGATCCCATCATCAGGGATATCCGAGGATGTGTCAATGCCAAGACTAAGTGCCTATTAAGTGGTCCTCCTTGAGGATGAGGAATGAAGAGTTTGGCCATCAGACACACACAGAGATTGAAGTACAACTCTCAGAGATCGGTCACACTGTGAGACAGGCTGGAGGCAGGGATGTGCATGGGGTCCAGAGCTCCTCACTGTAGTAAGTGGCTGGAGTGATGTGGACAAGGATCTGAAATGATCTGTCCTACAGAGACAGGGCGCGCAGAGCCTCCTCAATTTCCTGCTAACAGAGCATATGATGAGAGGCCCGTGAGAGGGAGCAGAAGCAGCCTTACAGAGAACAAAGCCATGTTTACAACCCTGACTGCTCCAAAGGGAGTCCCCAGCAGCAGACCAAGGCAAACCAACTAAGCAATGGCAAGCAGATACCATTCCAGAGGCTCCAAAGCTGCTGGTATCACTGCTTCTCTGCAGGTCCCAGCTCCCAGCCAGCTGAAGAGCAGCCCAGGCTGTGCTTGAGCACCTCAACATCAGCACGGCTTTTTTAAAGAGGATTGTTTGTCCCCTCACCTTCTGCATGACAGGGGAAGCCACCCCAGCTCGCTGGGTGGGTTGTCAGAAAGACTCTCCTTAATAACAACCAACCAAACTTTACTCAGTGCAGACTCTGAGAAATAAAGTGCAACCCTGGGTGGCTCCAAGTTGCTCGGATTTGCACATCAAAGCCAGGACAAGGCTGTAAAACTCATCTGTATCCTGGAGCTCCAAGGGCCTCCAAGAAGGGCTCTAGCACCAGCTCTTTGCAGTGATGCTCCACTAACTGACTCAGTCAATTTAGGCTTTATTCGCTGCCTCCTTTCAGCCAAGTCTAGAAAAGCTGTAATTTAATCTTAGGAACAACAACCAAAAAAGTACCCAAAACAACCCTCTCCCCACCCCTCATATATATCGGAGCTTATTTTGAATACACTTGCATCCTTCTAACAAAAATTATAGAGGAACTAAAATAAATATAATGTCAGTCTGTTCCTAAAACTCTCCAGCTTCCAAAAATAAGCATTATGCAAACAAACCAACCTCTGCTTCGCAGGAGACAGACCAGACTGTGAAAATATAGAACAAATGGCTGCAATTGCTCACAGCCTGAGCACATATGCTCAGCTCCAGCAAGAGCAGAATGGGGGACAGCCCTCTGAAAGCAGAGCCCAGCAGCTTGGGTGGGTCAAAGGTAGGAGAGAGCCTGGAAAAAGTTTTATCACGCAAAGCATCTCATTACTGTGGTGTTTCTAATTAAAACAAAAGAAGCATAGAAAGAAAAACATCAAAAACACCAAAAAAAACCCCAAACCCCAAGCCTTCGGCTAAGTGGAATTTTCAAAGGTAGACAGGTCAGATAGGAAATTTGGTGGCCTTTTGGTTGCTCAAACTCTGCTGGTTCTTGCCACTTCCCTGGCTGTTCCCAAACTTTTCCTCCACTGTTGCGCAAGGACTGCTGGCTCTTATCTTGCCACTGTGAATCTCCCAATTCTGGCCAGCTCCAGAGAGCTGATAGCAATGGGGCAGCTCATCCCATGGGAGTGGGTCAGGGCAGAGCCAAAGTTAACAGCAGATTCCTCCAAGATCCTGTTTCAGAGAGAAAGAAGAAACAAGGACTCTCAGGACACGGCTGAGATTCCCTGAGGTCTCCACAGGAGGACTTGGGGCAGTATGGGAATGCTCCCCAAGGGAGGACAGACACCGTGTCAAGTTGCACTGCAAATAGTCAACTCAAAATAAAGCCCAGAAGAGCACAAGAGGTGCAAGGTCCTACAGCCTTACACCAGCACCCAAACCTTGAGGGGGATGTAGGCACAGGCATCTCAGAGTACTGTATCTCAGTGGGGTGAGGAGAGGACAGCACAGAAACTCCCACCATGCCAGCCTTCACACTCTCCATCATCCACTCTGTGCTGAGCGGATGCATTTGGTTAAGCCCTGGAACAGGCTGCCCAGGGAAGTGGTGGAGTCCCCATTCCTGGAGGTGTTACAAAAAACCATGTAGACATGGCGCTTCAGGGCATAGTGGTCATGGTAGTGTTGGGTCGACGGTTGGACTTGATGATTTTAGAGGCCTTTTCCAACTGTAATGATTCTATTATTTTATGAGTGCTGCGCACCAGGGCTTGCAAAGCCCCACCAGCATCACCAGGCTTATACTGATCCAGATCCTGACATCATTCCCATGTAAGCCCCGGTGTCATGCAGAGAGCACCCCACAGGAAGATGAAGACAGAGCGACTTGAAGTGCTGCTCATCCCTACCCCATCCTCCATCCCTCCTCCATAGGGCGGGGTCTGTGACAAAGGGAAGAGTAAGGAGCAGGAAACATCCCCATTTTCATGGCCTCAGAACAGAGCATAAAGCACCTGCTGCATAGGCCCTAGAAGAGCAGGAGTCTAGGTACTGGAGATGTGGGCACAGTCACCAGAGGACTGCACAGACCAACACTAAAGGAAGTTTCACCTGAAGGCAGTAGAAGTAAAATCCACTCCCGTTAAAGCCTTGATGATGCAGACGGGGCACAGCCCAGCCTGCTCCTGCACAGCCAGGGTAAGCGCAGGCTCCGGGCACAGATCCTCGGTCAGAGGCACCGAGCAGGGCTGGCTGCTGTGCCTGGGGAAAGGACCTGCTGCTCCCCTGAAGGCCAAGGGTCTCTCACTTCTCTCTGTCCCCAGATTGTCGGTGAGAGTGAGCATCTCGCACTGCATTATGGCTACAGATGGGCTGTGGCCACTGCGGCCTGGGCAGAAGGTGAAGGATTTAAGACATCAAAAGTGTTTGGAGTCAAAAAGGTTACAGGTGCCTCCCTCTGCTCTTTGTAAGGCTCCCTGAGTAGGCCAGGGACACAGACCCAGCAGGACAGCTTCTCCTGCATCTCTGCCCGAGCTGATCCAGGGGTTTTACATGACTGGGGAACAAAATCCCTTGTAGAGCTCCAGCCCCAGGCCACAACAGGACAGCGAGCCTGTTTCCTTGGACTACGGGATCTGCCTGACAACCCATGTGGCCCTTGAACTGCCGCCATGGCATCCCCTGGACCTTTTCTGCCACCACGGCTGGAGTTTGTTTTGTATGGTCCAAAGCCCCAATCCTTAAAGAGCCTCCCTAAAGCTCTGCTTTGCCCCAGACGCAGTGGCACCTCCTAAGCTCAGTGAAGGCTTCAGCAGAGCCATTTTTCCTTTTAAGGGCTGAGCATTTGAGAATGAGTTTCAGGAAAAAAAAAAAAAAAGAAAAGAAAACCCACCCAAAAAACCAACAAACTCAAAACTACTTGCAGTTTCCACTCCCTCTCCTTCCAAAACGTGCAGCATGGATCCAGCCCCATCCAAATCCCAGCTGCTGGAGGGGAGGCAGCTGGGGGGGGGGGGCTCTGTGCCAGCAGGACAGTCCCTGCCCAGGGGACAACGAGTGCCCTGGAGAAGAGCTGGGGCCTGGCACAGCTCAGTGCTGTCCTGCCTGCACAGCCATGGGCTGCAGCAATCCCAGGACACATGGTCAGGCTCCTTGCCACCAGGACCCAGAGCGATAGCAGCAGTGCCGCTCTGATGGTGACTGCATCCCATCTCACCACACTCGTAACCAGACTTTGTCTCCAACAAAGAGGATCTACATGGGAAAACCTCAGTTTGCGCAACACACTAGAAAGAGTCACAGAATCGCTATGGTTGAAAAAGACCTTTAAGATCATCAAGTCCAAGCATTCTCTATCTCCACCAGGCCCATTTCTACACCATATCCTTGAGTATCATATCTAGATGGCTTTTAAGTACATCCAGGGATGGCAATTCAACCACGTTCCTGGGCAGCCTGCTCCAGTCCTTGATAACCCTTTTGGTGTAGAAGTTTTTCCTAACATCCAACCTAAACCTCCCCTGATGTAACAATTCCATTTCCTCTTGTCCTATCAATTGTGACTTGTTAGAAGAGACCAACACCCACCTGGCTCCAATCTCCTTTCAGGTAGTTGTAGACAGCAATAAGGTCTCCCCTCAGCCTCCTTTTCTTCAGACTAAGTTACCCCAAGTTCCTCAGCCACTCCTCATAAGACTTTATAGAGGAGATACTTCACAGTTGCTTAGGTGAAAACATCAGAGGACAACCTGTGAGCTCAGCAAAAACTGACCACCAAGGCTGGGACACATCCTGCCCTGCCTCCATCCCTTGGTGCTGCCCCACTGAGGCATCCCATGCTCAGCCCCAGGGCAGCAGCCTGACCCTTCCCATCACACCCAGAGTCAATGGCCTGGTTCCAGAGAGGAACCAGGCATGTACACTGCAAGCACAGCTCAAAGAGTGTCAGTGTAGCCATCCCACCAGCACACGGCCCCACCAAAGCAGACAGTGGAAACTCATGCAAGGCCATCACCAGCTGCACCAGCTAGATCCATTCAGATGTGCAAATCTCCACAGTGAGGTACCCAAGGTCACACATCTGCTTTCTCCTTATGTCTTCTTGGGACACACCAAGCTAAGACAGATGCTTCCATACAGAGCAGAGCTGGGCTTTATCCACCTCCAGGGACATGTACTGGCACTGAGCCATACAGGATCTGCCCAAGATGGAACTCAAAGCACCTAAGAGTCTCCCAGCATGAATGTAACCTGAAAATTAAACCTGGGCTATTCCCTTTTTTTAATCAGGGGAATGGCCACACAGCAAGAGGAAGGGATGGAACCAGAACCTGCATGTGAGTCTCCTGCCTTCCTCCCATGGGACTACCCATTGACTGAAACTCTGCACGGTGACCAGGAAGCTGAACATGGCTTGCTCCTGTGTCCACAGACCTCTAAATCCCCTACACGTCTCGCCAGCAACCAAACAGAAGTAAATTGGACCTAAGCAGCGTGACATTTCCCAACAGTGACAAGGCTGTGCCCGGGGCCAAGAGCGTCATGCTGATACAGCTGCAGGAACAAGGCGGAGAAGATGCACCTGCTAAAAGGATGAAGGGCAAAAGCCCAGAGCCCTGGAGCAGCAGCACATGCCAAGTGCTCTCCCTATGCCAAAGTAAGTAACGTCACACAGATGATATCCCTGCTATTTCAAGGGCACAGCAGCACCCGCTGCCCTCTCTGTCATTCTAGGAATTACTGATAAAGGTCCTGATTTATCTAGCTTGCTGCCCAGCTGCTTCAGGACTGAGATTTACTCTTCATGGGCTCCTAAATCACTGCTACTGATTTCAGGGATTCCTCCTAGCATTGCCACAAAAGCTCTTACAGCCAGGGACCCTGCAGCTGCTGCCTTGGCCGGTCGATGCCATGGAGAACAGCCCAGGAACAAGAGGCTCCACAATCAGAAGCTGTTCTGGAGAAGCTGCCCCGCCACATAAACCCAGCAACTGCTCCACCATCTCAGCAGCACCCCACATCACTCATGCTGTGCAACGAACACAACTCTGCAGCAGGAACTCTGCAGCCAACTGATTTTCATCGTTTCTGTGCATGGATAGATGATCCTGGGCTTAGTGAAACCATACAAGGCACTGCACATCCACGAACACGCTGCAGTGCTACAGGGCATAGAGTTTCCCCATGCAGAAGGGGAAAAGGAGGACAATTTTTGTGCCATCTTTACTGAAGGGAAGAGAGAGCCCATAGCACCCACAATGGAGCAAAGCCAACAGCCAAGTGCCAGAGGCTCATTTACATCAGGCACAGAGATGTTCATCTGCTACACAAGGGAATGCTGAACAATAAGGAGAAAATGTTTACAGAGGTTTCTGAATTATGTTGGGGAATGAAGACTGGGAAGACAGGAACAGGAAAGAAATCTGCAAAACCAGAAAAGGAAAATTCATCAGCAGGTACCCCCTACTGAGCAGCCGCCTTAGCAAGAGTATGCAGGCACAGGGACTGAAAGGACCTCCTGAGACACCCACCTAAGGTCTAAAATAACTCCACCAGACCATAAAAAACTCACCACAACTTCAGCTTTTCTAAAGGAAGCACAGGAGCCAGCAGCAGTGGCAGGCAGGAGCAGACCAAGGTTGTTATTATAGGGTGGAGCACCTGCAAAGCCAGGCCCTACACCAAGGGCTGGTGTCACCGAGGGTGCCGGCTGTTGACTCCCCACAAACAGCCGGATTGAAGAGCATAAGGCTTTCAAGGCACCAGTCAAAGCTAATATCTGAAGCAGCGACATTCCTAAATGCATGGCATTAGCAAAATAATGGCCCTCTGTCTGTCTCCTTCTAAAGGGCTGCCAGTCATTTATTAGCTGAAACACAGAGTCCCTTGAAAACTCGTGCACAACACAGACACATTTTGCAAGGGACCGGGTTATTTCTCAGCTAGCAGAGCCCACAAGACTGGTGGCTACAAGCATAAAACAAAGATAACAGTGTTTCATCACAACTTTTTTAGGCCATTTCATTCTTCAGCAAATCTCTCTGGCTGCAGCTGTCTCTGCCGACTCAGTTGAAAAAACTAAGCAGGAACAAATGCAGAGAAGCTCTTGAAAGTATTAGCTGTCCAAGCTTGTTAAGCATGACTCAAGTTAACTGCTACAATGCCAGATGGCAGAGGGATTTGGCACCGAGTCAAAGGCAATAGGAAACCCAGAGTCCGCAAACTAGTAACTCTCCTGTGCCCGGAGCTGCCATCAGGAAACTTGCCCTGACGGGACTCTGCAGAGGAGCTGCTTCAGAGTCATCATTTTCCCCAGCCCAAAGCACACTAATTTCCCCTGGCAAGGGAAAAGAAGCAGTAAACAAACAGACAAAAACCTCAACCACAGAGTTCATAAACTCTTCATAAAACAATACGTCAAATCCCCTCTTTTCCATGAAAAAAATTTTTTACATTTGTTTTGCCTACAGAAAGCACTGAACAAAAAGTGCCTGGGACATGACAGAGAAAGGATGCTGGCACGCCAAGGAACTGGACCGCACTGCACTGGTCCCAGCCCCGGAGCTTCCCCCTCCCACATGCTCGCCCCGCAGAGCAGCACACGGTTCCCTGCTCCGTGCACGCCTCCATCTCCAAAAGCTTACCTATCAATGAGGGCATTAGCAGTTTAGGATGAAAAACACAGCCCATGTTGGATTTTTTTCCCATTCTTTTTTAGTTCTGATGCACTAAACCATGAAAAAAGGTTCCTCCAAAAGGAAAGGTGTGTTTAAGTGTTGCTCCAAACTGATAACTCTTTTCCCGATCATCTCCAAAGTGTTATGGTGTGGGTAGGAGTCACATCCCATGACCTGTATTTCAACCTCTGCTTTGTGTGCTACACACTAGTGTCTGTAACATCAGCAGCGACTATAGTAACACCTTCAAACTCCAAATAAACAAAAATATTAGTTATGTATAGTTCTGGTGATTTGTCATTAACAAGATCTGGCTTGATTTAATGAGAAACAAAGATGGAGTCACTCAACCTTGCCTTAAAACGCAGTCACAGCCTTTTAAAAACAGAACATCTCTGCAACCTCACACGTCAGAACAAAGTGCAATTAGTTAAAGCCCAAAATCTGCCTTTGCTCTCACCATGCCATAGAAACAAAGGTGGGATTAATCTTCCTAGGAGTCATCAAGAAGCCAGTTATTGGTGAATAACTCTATCAGTCACCAAAGTCTTGGTTGTTTCTTGGAGATGTGCAGGAGAGAAAGCAGCTGGGCTGTGTGGGCAGCTACCAGCCCAGCCAGGCTCACCTGGCTGAACTACCGATAGGACAAGAGGAAATGACCTCAAGTTGGGCCAGGGGAGGTTTAGATTGGATATTAAGAAAAAATTCTTTACTGAAAGAGTGATTAAGCCCTGGAACAGGCTGTCCAGGGAAGTGGTGGAGTCACCATCCCTGGAGGTGTTTAAAAAATGTGTAGACTTGTCACTTCAGGACATGGTTCAGTGGTTAGTGTTGGGTTGACTGTTGGACTTGATGATCTTAGAAGTCTTTTCCAACCTTAACAATTCTATGATTCTAACTCCGCAGGGAACCACAGCCCTTGGCAGCACCTCTGCTGGTACTATGGTCAATGGACCCCCCTGAGAAACAGGCAGCACTGCAGCAGTAAAGGAAGGACGCAGTCCCTCCCTGTGGGCATGACTGAATTATATCTTGCCTTGGCCCAAACTTTTGCAAAGCATATGCTCATTTCTTCAGCTTCTCCAGGGAGGTTGGTAGGATAAGAGATCCCATGTTTTCTATAAAGCTTTCTCCTCTCACTTATGATGGTAGGCTGTTAATTCAGCATATTGGGGAGGTCTGCAGAAGGGTGATGTCAAAGACAGTGACATCAGAAGAAGCTGCAAGACTTCAGAGCACTAGAAAATATGGAAGACCAGAGTGCTCATAGTGTATGAGTTGGTGAGTAAAAGGGACAGGGGGGCTTTTACAGTTAAAAGCTACACTTCTGCAAGAGAAAAGCAAACGCCCTGGGGGAGAAGAGACTGGCCCGGCAAAACAACTTGTTCCTCTGGAGGGATGAAACCGGATGACTGCACAGTTGTGACTTGTGTACAACCAGAGCTGGGGACAGACTCATTACCCCAGTCCTTACCCACCATAGTGCATGACAGGCTTGATAGGAACCACTGGTGTAAGCAAAAGCCCAAGTCCTACCTTCCCCACTGCTCCCCTGCAGGTGCCAAAAGACCTGGTGATGGTATTTCTGACACGCTTCCAACTCAGGGGAGATTCATGCAGGCGTGCTAACAGGGCTGGGAAAAGGTGGATGTGTACTGTGGGGTTTTAAACACAGCTAAATTCAGCTACTGCCAAGAACAGTTGAACCACAAATTTGAATAGACAGTGTTTATCTTGCTTAAATGACCAGGAGACAAGTCAAAGAAATCGTGCAGACCAGAGTTGGGCCCAGATCACATTCAATTGGCAGCAGGTTCTCCCTTTCACCAAGCCAGCCTGAAATAAACACTTAAGCTTCTGTGCATAGCTGGAGGAGTAAATATGTGAATATGTGTCATCTGTTTGTCCTGGTTTAACAGGGGGGGAAAGAGGGGGATGGGGGAGGAATAAAATATTCCGACTGAGCTTCCTTATAAATAGCACAAGAGAGACAGCTCCGCTCAGGAGATGGCTGCAGCACTGCCAGCACTAGACAGGATCTCCAGAACAAAAAAAATCCAGGAAATTCCCAGTGTCACTTCTCCTCACAATTGATTTTAAATGAACTTCTCCCGCACACTTGGTACATGAGGAAGAAGAAACTTCCTGGCTACGAGGGGGGGAAGCACAGTTATTAATAGCACCACAATGAGCAAGTATTAGAAGTTATGTTGCAGCCCTGGAAGATCTTGGCTGGATCTTGAAAAGTATCTGTTGCCATGGCAGTAATTGCTATACATGGTAACAGTGAAGAGTGGTGTGAGAACAATTTAATTTTTGATTTGGTGCCCAAAACAAGTTCCTTTTGTCTTCTCTCACCAAAACCCCAAGTATTTATTAGCTTGTGTTCAGTCCAAAACTGAGCTTTTCACTTTCAGCAGCAGCAAGGAAGGCAGCAAAACACAGGCAAACTAAAAAAAGACGTCTAAGTGGGCAGTGCTCTCTCTGTCCTTTAATGGCATAGCCAACAGCCTGGGGCAAAGATCTAGACTACACTCAACTTCCCTTTACATTTGATGGCCACTTAGACAGTCCTCATCTGGGTCCAGTACATAGTATTTGTGACTGATTAAAAAAACAAAGCAAAAAACACAGAGGCACTTACTCTATTTCCAGCAGTTAGAAGCTAGGACTTATCTGAGATGGGATGATCTGACACTCACTCAATATTCAGTGTGACAGCAGACGACAGCGGTGTCATGACTTTTTCATTCTGTCCTCTGCTCCCCTCTTTGCTGTTCACAACTTCCTCTTCCCCTCCTGCAGCGCTGCCCAATGCCAGCCAATACTTCTGCAGAAGCAGTTGCTATCCACAACCCCATTCCCGAATGTCAGTGCGTGGGATTTCTTACCTTGTTTGCTCAGAGCCCATCATGGTGCACATGGACCACGGCACACTCTTCCCCAGCCATTGCCTGCATCCCCTTTTCTAGGCCAAATGCTGTGAGCAGCAGAGGTCCCAGCCCAGCTTCCTGAGGGACTTCTCTCCACTGTGAAGTCTGTCAGTCTACTTCTCATTTCATAGCTGATCTTCTAATGATTTATTCACCCATGTGTCCCATGACAGGCTTTTCTTGGATACCCCATGCTGGAACCTTTCAGAGGCCCACTAGACCATGCCACTGGATCACCCCTGCCATGTGTTTACAAACACCTTCCAAGTACTGATGGAGTCACATGGCTCAATTTTGGTCTACAAAAGCCATGCTGGCTCTTCCATAACTTCTACATTTTATCTATCTACGTTCCTACATAATGTTGGTTTTGGGAAAATTTCAAGAACGCAAGATACACATCTTGGGTGGAACCAACTGCCCCTCCATCCTGTCTACAGCTGGGACAACAGGAGAGGTTTGTTAGGCAGAGCACACAAGCCTGGTCACACTCTCTCTCCATCTTCTTCCTTATACCCCCAGAATCCACATTTGTATTATAGATGCCAAAGGCAAATCCCCAGCTGTTCTTCTTGGTATCTGTTTCAGACTGGCTGCCTGTAAGTTTACCCAGATGCTTTTGGAACCTGCTGATGCCTTTTGCATGCACAACTCCCCAGAACAATGAACTCAGAAGTTCATCACACACTGTGTAAAATACAAGTACTTCCTTCCACCTGCTTTAAACCAATCTCCTATAGGTTTTGCCAAGTGCCCCTGGTTCTAGTGCCACAAAACCTGCTAGATAAAATTCAACTTAATTAGTGCCTTCACAATTTTGTATACATTGATCATACGCTATGCTAGACGTCTATTCCAAACCAAGAGTCACCATTTTTTCCCCTTCTCTCATCATAAGGCAGCTGCTCTGTTCCTCAGTCATTTTTTCTTCTCTACAGCTTCTCCAAAACCACTGTCCTCCTCAAGATGCAGACACCAGAACTGCATGCAGCCCCCAAGATACACACCAAGGTGTTACAGAGGGTCAGAATGATGCCCCCTGCTCTGTTATCTCCCTTGTTGATAGTGATCAAAATTTATTGGCTTTTAGGGCGAACACTGCACAATGAGCTGATGATTTCAGAAAACTAATAATGATGACTCCAAGCTCTTTCCTGTGCTGTAACCACTAGTTGCAGGTTCAGCATCATACAGGCCCTGTACAGGTAATTTTCCTTTCCACTTTTTCCTACACTGAAGTTCACCTGCTACTTATTTGCCCACTTGCTCAGTTCTGTGAGGTCCTTCTGGATTTCCTCACCTTCAGTGAGGTATCCAATCACTTGAAGTAACTGAGGCTCTTCTGCAAACCTGGGGATTTCACTGTACCACTCCATGCCTCAAATCACCAGTGGGATGAAAAACAGTCCCAGGACTAGTCATTGGGGCCTCACTGTTGGCTCTTACCCATGCTGAAAAATGACTATTAAGCCCTACAGTTTGCACCCTATGCTTTCACCCGCTCTCAGCCCATAACAACACCTTTATGCCCATGGTGACTTAATTTCTTAAAAGTCTTTGGTGGAGAACCTTGTCAAAGGCTGCTTGAAACCCAGATATATGTAGTCTACTGGTCCTGATACCCACATGCTCACCAAGCTCCAGTAGGCCCCTGAGGCAGGACTTGCCTTTACACTAACCTGTTAATGCATCTTTCCAAGAAGTCGTGCTTGGCCATACCTTCAGTGATCTTGTTCTTCATTGCAGAGGCCCAGCTAGGGAGGTCAGACCCACCGATCTGTGGTCCCCACGATCCTCTTTACAGCCCTTCCCTAGCAGTGCGCCTGGTACAGGTGTTGAGCCACCTGATGCATACCTCCTGGATTTCCCCAAGATCCTCCTCTTTGAAAAAAATCATAGAATGGCTTAGTTTGGAAGGGGCCCTAGAGATCATCTAATCCAACCTCCCTGCCATGGGCAGGGACACCTCTCAACTAGACCAGGCTGCTCAAGGCCTCATCCAACCTGGCCTTGAACATCTCCAGGGAGTGGGCATCCACAACCTGTCTGGACAATCTATTCCAGAGTATCACCACCCACATACTGAAGAACTTCTTCCTAAGATCTAGTCTAAACCTGCTCTCCTTCAATTTAAAACCATTTCCCCTTGTCCTGTTGCTGGATACTCTTGGGAAAAGTCCCTCTCCAGCCTTCCTGTAGATTCCCTTTAGGTACTGGAAGGCAGTT
>JAVSBS010020983.1:23395-40685 GCA_033124195.1 Coracias cyanogaster
TGATTTTACCTGGCACAGAGGTGAGGCTGACTGGTCTGTAGTTCTCTGGGTTTTCTTTGCTTCCCTTTTTAAAAATGGGGTTATGTTTCCCCTTTCCTAATCTGTGGGAACTTTGCCAGACTGCTACAACTTCTCAAAATTGGTGACTAGTGGCCTAGAAATGTCAGCCACCAGTTCCTTCAGGACCCATGGATGTAGCCATCAGGTCCATGGACTTGTGAACCTTCACATTCTCTAGGTGTTCCCAGATCTGATCTGCTCCTACCCTGGGTGGTTCTTCACTCTCCCAGAACCTGCCAGTGCCCTCTGTGACATGGGTGGTGTGGCTCAAGTGGTTACCAGTGAACACTGAAGCAAAAAACTCATTAAGTATTTCAGCCTTCTTGTCCTCAGTAACCAGGTCACCTGTAGCCCTCCGGAGAGGCCCCACATTCTCTCGTTTTTCTTTTTTCCTCCAATATATCTGTAGAATCCTTCTGTGTTATTTTTAGTGTCCCTGGCCAGATTTGATTCCATCTGGGCTTTCGCTTTTCTAACCAGGTTTCTGGTATTGCGAACAACCTCTTTGTAATCATCCCAGGTTATCTGCCCTTGCTTCCACCCTTTTTGGATTTCCCTTTTGCGTTTGATTTTGGCCAGGAGTTCCTTGTTCATCCATATAGGCCTCCTGGCATTTTTACCTCATTTCTTCCTTTTAGGAACGCAATGCCCTTGAGCTTGGAGAAGATGATCCTTGAAAGTCAACCAGCCTTCCTGGGCTCCCAATCCTTTCAGGACTTTGTCCCATAGTGCTCTACCAAAGAGGTTCCTGAAGAGGGCAAAGTCAGCTCTTCTGAAGTCGAGGGTCTCAAGCTTCCTGAGATCCCCCCTTCTTTGACGCTTGTAGGATCTTAAACTCCATCAGCTCACAGTCACTACAGCCCAGGTTGCCCATGTGCATGACATTGACCACCAACCCCTCCCTGTTGGTGATGACAAGGTCTAGCATGGTACCTCTCCTTGTTAGTTCCTCAACTGCTTGGAGGAGGAAGTTATCATCAATTAATTCCAGGAATTTCCTGGATTACTTATGTCCTGCCGTGTTGTCCCTCCAGCTGATACTGGGGTGATTAAAGTCCCCCATGAGGGCCAGGGCTTGTGAACGAGCAGCGATTCCTATCTGTCTATGAAGGGCCTCACCCACTTGGTCCTCCTACGCCAGCGCATTTGCCACCACTGATTTCTGTGATACTAAGGGCACTTCAGCAACAGGACACACAACACAGTATGCCAGTAACTTTAGATTTAAGATCCTATAGCACTCTTGAGTAAACGCTATCTGTTCGTTACAGTTTTTTATCAGTTCCTCTGTTTGCTCTAAAGCTATTGACATTCAATGCGAGACAACTTCTCAGACAGCTCTTCTGTAGCAAGCTTGTAGTTTGCAAAGCTACAAAGCTCCTCCATAGGAGTTAAGATTGCCAAAACATGGTTTAGATTTTTCTGTGATGGCTTCATCTTTCATGCCTCTCACACCTTGATCTCTTCTGCTGTCTGTCTGCAAAATGTTTCTGATGCATTTGAAAATTAGTATTTGGCAAATTCACTCTTCAAAAGTCTTATTCTGGCCTGCCTTATTTTGATTTTACAAGTAATCTGCTGAAATGCCTACTTTTTTGGGTATTTTTGAATGGATATAGCTTCCCCTTCTTGACCAACATCCTTCTCACTCCACCAGCCATCTTTTCCCTGCACATTTCCTCTTGTTTTCTGTCTTTAAAAAAAAAAAACCACAAACCCTTTGGTCTTTTCTTGGTGGAAGTATTCACTCCTTCCAAGCCGCCAGTATCATCATCAAATAACTCCCATGCCATCTCTGGTCCTATCAGCTACTCTTTAGCAGAGGGACAGAGCCATACAAGGCACACAAATATCAGGGCTGTTACATGACTGCAACCCCAGACAGCCCCTTTTTAACAGGCTCAGAGGTCAAGGGCAGACACAAGTCTCACTAATTTTATTAACACTGCCAGTCATAAAGAACCCATCACAACCACTGGCTCAGAGCTATCACGACTATTCCTGAGCACATATATACTGAGTTTTCACAGGTATCTGCATATTCCCAGACTGAGATGTGTTCCAGCTGCAACACATTATGTGACAAAACACATCCTGAGGCACCCACAAGATGAAAGGCAGAGGGGTCAAGGCTCCTGCTTCCTGGGGGAACACAGGACCACAAAGGGCAGCCAAGGCCCCAGAAAAGCAGCGCCCTGTGGCAGCATCTCCCTGTTATGGAGCAGCCACTGCCTGGACCTTCTCCCCTATTCTCAGCACTGCTGAGCACACAGTGCTCTGGTCAAGGCCGAGGCCCACAGGGCCTCTGCCGAGGTCCTGCCAGAGACAATAAGCAAGGCCCAATTGATAACAAACGGCAAAACAGGTTTAGCCAGTAACGGGTTTTAATTTAAAAAATAAAAAATTCACCAACCAATTCTTGCCTGAAGCACAAGAAAAATTAGGGTTTGCATCTCCCAGCTGTTCATTACTCTTCTTGACATCTTCTGTCACAGCTGAGCAGGTGTGAAGTTGAAAGAGGTGAAGCCTGATACTCTGCTGCATCTTGAGCAGCACGAAGAGCTTTGCCACAACAGGTCTGCACCCCGGAAAGGGGCTGGCTGAATGTCCCCAACACTGCTCTTTGCCCGTGGGCCCATGTACTGCCTGTCCTAATGAGAGGCTGCACTTCCAGGAGGACCAACAGAGCAGTCTAAGCTCTACCACAGACATCTCACCATGAAAGCTGTTTATGCTCACGGATGGCGTTGGCCTTTGCACACTGTTAGGAGGGTTTACAGCTACAGCCCTGTAGGCAAAGCAGCACAAGTTCCTACCACAGGGTAACAGCCCCAAAATGGAAATTTCAGGGGAATACTGTTAATTCACAAAAAACCTCTCAAATCCTCTCTGCAGTTCACAGAAACTCCATGCTCAACCCAGGTCTGGCACGGATGCAGAGGGCAAGACAACAGCACCGCAGGCAGCTCCACAAGGAACATGTCTGTTCTCTTGCCATCCCCACGCATTCATTTGAAGAAATGTCTCCTGCTGCAAAGAGCAGAGGTTTGAGCAGGGTAACGGGACTTGCCCGTGTGCCCTCCGTGCCCATGCCGAGGTCTGCAGTGTACCATTCCTGGGTGCCAGACGAGGCGCAGGGCCGGCGTTGCAGGAGCTGCCAGCACTGTGGTATGGGAGCTGCCACTGCCAGCTGCACAGGTGATTTGGTTTCAGCACCCAGAGTACAAGATGTACGTGGTGTCAGGAGACACTCTCAAATAGGACACTGCTCTTCCCCAAAGAGCCTCCAGAGCAGGACACAGCCCAAACTCAACCTGCTCCGAGCACAGCTCACCACCTAACCCATGCAGGCCAGCTAGGAATGAGCACGTCAACCACTGGAAGTTGCCCATTTTCACATTTTGAGCCGAACTCTGGGCTGTTTCCCTGAGCTATTTGGTGATCACCATGCTGTGCACCCTTTTCCACCTACAGTCGTTTCTTCATGCTCCACAGACAGCAAGGCAGACAGATAAAGTAGCCTAAGATGAAATTTCCCTCTAGCCCCACAGCAAGCACGCCTTGCACCAAACATGCTGGGTTAAAAAAAAGCTTCTCCTCCCCCATGCACAGACAACTCACAGCTCTGCAGAAGTTTTTCCTTATCCAAATGGAGACAAAACCAAATTACTTCATCCCTCTGAGACCAAATAAAGTTTAAGCACACAAGCGCTCAGCCCTTAGAGGCAGCACTGGGTGGCTGATAAGAACTCTGCCATCGCACCTCGAGAGGCTGCTGTGCCAGGGAAGACTTCTGGGGAACCAGAGAGGCTGAAATCAGCAACGTCTCCCCCTTTGCTAGGCTCGTTCAGCCCTCCTTGTTTCAAGAACAAGAGTCCCCCACCAAAGGGAGCTCTACCCTGCAGCAGCCTCCCTCTCTCACACCTGGCTTTTGGCACTGGAGGCCGAAGTTTCAACAACATACCCCAAGTCATCCCTGCAGCACAGCATCCAAAGCTGGCCCAGCAGACCACGGGAGAGGGAACTGGATGGTAACATCATGGTGCACTGAAAGCAGAGTGGATGCAATGACTTGTTGCTGCTGGAAGGAGTGGGTCCCCTCTGCATCCCCCTCACTGTGCATCCCCAGCATTCATCACACAAGGACACTGGAGCTCCTCAAATCCCACACAGAGCTCAGCTTGCTAACTGAAAAGCAGCCAGTTTTCTCTTGCTTTACTGAACTCATTCGTTTCAGTGACAAGACCCAGGGCCAGAAGAAACAAGGGTGACAGTGCACACCTTCCTCCCCAGAAGATCAACACTGTCTTTCTTTTATGCTTATTGCCACCTCAAACCAGACCTCTGCTTTGGAAAAGGCTTCAGTCTCCAGAACCTCAAACTGATGTTTTAGACTAATTTCAAATTACAGCTTTAGTGAATTTAGGCTGAACTGTCAGACCACCACCTACTCACCAGGAATTTCCTCTGCAGCTTCTAAATCCACAGTACAGAAAAGGCCACAGCACTTGCTTTTCATTCTCATTTTCAGTGATTTAAAAAATAATTTCATGAAAATTGGAAGTACCTTATTTCAGAGGCAAGCTTTCTAAGGAGCTTCCAAGCCAAAACTGCAACTCTTCTACCATTAGAGCTCAAATGGCAGGACTGCAGGCGAGAGCCCAAGGGCAGCATCCACCCAAGCACAAAGCTGCCATCCAAGCCCCAACGCTACTTGCTCCACACTCATTTACTGTACCAACTAAATGCAATTCAGCGTATCCTAGCCAGACTATCCATTGTATCATGATGGTAAAAATTGCTAAGAAAATGTACCTCCATATTACAACATGCTTAGCATTTATCCTTAGGCATACACTAAGTGCTTCTCATGCTGGCCACGCTCCAGGCTCAGCATCTCAGCTCACAGCCCTTTTGCCATCTCTCTTTGCTTCACTTGATGTTGATTCATCACCAAGAACACGTAAAACACTTGGAGCTTCTCCTCTCACCCTAACTGAAAGCAATGCCTGGAAGGCGTAATAAAGTCCCAAACCTAATTACTGTAGCTAGGGAGCAAAGAAGGGCCAGTGTGACCAACACAGTTGGATATTTGTAGCTATCAAAGGACTACAATATATATATATGAAGAGGAAAGAGTCATTGGACCAGAAGAGGGCCAAATATGGCATTTACAGTTTTACAACAAACTGAACATGTTGAAACTAACTGCTGGACCTTGAGTTACTGTTTAAATGCATAAAAGGGAGACTCAGAGCCTGGATTACAGAGTATGACCACCCACAGCCTACCCCATGTCTGGAAATAACCTTGCACTTGCTGTTTCCCACACAACACCAAAAGCACTTGGTGGCCAAGCCCAGAGTAGACAAGGCTGCGTGGGGGAAGCGCAACTGCACACGCAGGTTAGCAAGGCGTGAGGACCAGGCACTGGAACAGCTGGGGTGGCCAGGACCAATTGGTTGGAGCAAGTTGGGGTCCCAACAGTAAAACCAAGCCAGCCACCCCAAGGACGCAGCAGCCCGTGAAAACCACAGCCTCTGGAGAGACATCTTCCCAGGCAACTACACAGCACTGCTCACCCGTTGCATCCCTTGGGTCTGCAGTTAACTATTCAGCTGTGAAGTCTCCCAGGATAAATTTTGCTCTGACTTCACTTTACTACTGAAAATATCCTTCTCCTAAACTGAGCCCTGGCTGCCTTTACACATGAAAACCCACACACAAGACACTGCACTACCTCAGAGTCAAAAAACCCAAGACAGCTGAACTCCATGTGGTTAAAGGGGATTTGCTGAGCTTGGCCCCAACTCTGTGGGCAGCATTGTGCAGGCCTCTTCTTGGTATCCACTGGTGATGGAGACAGTAAGCCTCTTTGTCATTCTTCCAGGAAAAAAAAAAAAAAAAAAAAGAACACAAGCAAAACCAAACAGAAAAACCAGATCTACAGAACAAAGAAGTTATCCCTGCTACAGTGCACCTGGCTCTGGGCCACCAGTTCATGATGTCCAAGACGACACAATCTCACTACACTGAGTCTTTTCTGCCTCTGTAAGAGGTTTCCAGCCAGAAAGCAGCAATCTTGTTTGCCCAGGTCGGAAACAGCCCCATTTGCCAAAGCAAATGCCTCATGGCAGTGTCCCACATCTGCCAAGTTACACACACAACTGGGCCCAGCACAGGTTCAGTCGCACCCCCCCACCCCACTGGCCCCACTTAACTTGTTTAGTTTTGGAAGATCATAAACCCTACGGCTAAGGGAAGGGTTTAGGGGGGCCCAGGACTGCTCTGCTCCAGGCTGAAACAGGAACACAGCATGCCTGGGGAGCATGGGGCACTCACTGTCACCTTCGCCTTACCCCACCTCAGAGCAGTTTCCACCAGGCTAAGTGCAGTGAGAGCTTGGCTTGGGGAGCCAGGCACAAGCAGAACACAAGTGGGGTAAGAAAATACACCCTCTGCATAGAGCCAGCCTTCTATTTGCCCCTGGTGGGTGACAAAGATGCCAATGAGTAATTTCAGTCAGATCTCTCTATTTCAGAAGTTCCCCAGCGAACGCTAAAGCCCTCAGTGGAATTTCATTCAAGACCCTAAGTCCAAAAAGACAACAGAGCCTTAAAAAAAATCCTCAGCATCTCCAGTGCTTTGGTCTTTCAGCCTATTTTTTTCAGGGAGATGTTCAAAGCTGATATTGTCCAACCCAAGTCCCTTCTTTTCACCTGAAGCACATAGCTGTGGGAGGCCAGACAAACCCCAGCTCCTCAAGCATCCGCACACATGCCATACTGACACTCCTGCCAATGACCATGGAGTCCTTGCCATCTCCCATGCTTTGTTGCAAACAAGCAATCTGGATCCTCAGAATCCTCATTATAAGCTTCTCAAACCTCATTCGGCTCTGCACATTGCATCACCAAAAATGCCGACAGCTGACAACACCAAGAAAAAAGCTTGGGAGAGTAGCTGGAGGATGGCTGACACCAGCTACACTGGAATCCACTGGTTAATATTCAACTGGAAAAATAAGACACTTATTCCTTACATCAGTAACCTCAAACACTTAGAACAGTGATTAGCATGAGAGAATATATCCAAAATAATGTGGTTCCCCTCCCCCCATTTTCCCATTAGACAAAGACCAAGTGCAAAAAATATTTCTCTTGACCTACAGCATCTCGGTCCAGATGTACAAGCCAGATGGATCTCATGTCTGCTGCTTTAGTCAATACTTTCCCACTACTCCACAAACTGACTGCTTTAAGAAACTGCCCAAAGCAGAAGACTACTCTTCCCCATGAAAAGTATAAAAAACATCAGACAGGTTGCTTCAGTGGACACCCATGACTGAGCTACTAAAAGAGCAAGAAACTGCTTAACCATTAAAGTCATCTTTCCTACAAGAGAACTGCCTTTCTGTGCACCTTGACAGAGGCAGGAATTAACGTCTGATGTGTAATTAATGACAGCAGGGCTCAGAAACTCTTTACAAATCCAGGTAAAACCAAGTCCTAGCGCCTGCTCTGGAATTTATTTTTATTACAAATAAGAAGCACTTCATTAACTATTCAAATCTGCCCAGAAGGCTTTTTAAAGAACCACAAGTGTATACGTGTCACAACAAGGCACAAATAATTGTGCTCCACCTGGTAAGGATTGATGAAGCCTAAATGGAGCATTTCAAATTCTGACATATTTACTTGCTGAAAGCTTGCAAGTATCTCCTCCTAATTGCATCATCCACTGAGAAAGTCATTTGGATAGTACCGCAGGAATGGAAACACCAGAAGAGGAGACCACAGGGAAGGAGGAAATGCTGTTCCTTTCCTTTGAACTTCTGATTAGTTTCAATCAGAGGATTCTGGTATATCTGAAGGTATATCTAGAGTCAAACATTAACCGAAGGCACAAGTCCACCTCTGGAGCTACCTCCAGGCCATGCTGGGCCTGCTGATGGGAGCACCTTAAAAAGGTTAGAGCAGTGACGGTGGACAAGATTATTACCTTGTCCTTCACAGCTTATCACCTCTCTTCTGCCTCTGTCAGCAGAGCTACTGGAGTAAAAACACATGCCTTGTTTCACTTAAAGCCAGTCAGTCTGTTCCCCCTAAACCATTTCATCCCAAGGAAACTGCCCCGATAAGCTCAGTGATAGCTCCAGCAGTATGTTCAGAGGAGCAGGGATGACACTAGGAGGGCATGGCAGAGGTCAGGCTGCTGATAACCTCTCCCACCTGCACTTATCTCCGCTGATGTCAGAGAGCAAACACTAGCCCAGCTGATTTACTGTGAGTGAATTACCACACTGCTCATCCAGGGGTAGGCTCATCCAGCAGACAAGAGTGGTATAACCTGCTGAGAGCAGATGCCTGTCCTGCGGTCACAGCTAGCTACAAAGAGAACATTTATTCATGGCTTATTTAAGCCACTTCAGAAGAGGGTAAACCAGAATATAGAATCATAGAATAGTTTGGGTTAGAAGGGAACTTAAAGATCATCTAGTTCTAACCCCCCTGCCATGGGCAGGGACACCTCCCACAATACCAGGTTGATCAAACCCCCATCCAACCTAGTCTTGAACACATCCAGTGTTGGGGTATCTACAGCCCCACTGGGCAACCTATTCCAGTGTCTCACCACCTTCAGAGTGAAAAATTTCCTCCTTACATCTAACCTAAACCTCACCTTCTCCAGTTTAAAGCCATTACCTCCCATCCTATCACTACAAGCCCTTGTAAAAAGCCCCTCCCCAGCTTTCTTGTAGTCCCCCTTCAGACATCAGAAGGATGCAATAAGGTCTCCCCAGAGTCTTCTCTTCTCCAGGCTGAACAAGCCCAACTCTCTCAGCCCATCCTCATAGGAGAGGTGCTCCAGCCCTCTGATCATCTTTGCAGTCCTCCTCTGGACCCTCTCCAACAGGTCTACGTGCCTCTTGTGCTGGGGGCTCCAGAGCTGGACGCAGTGCTCCAGGTGGTCTCTCACCAGAGTAGAGGGACAAAATCATATCCCTGACCTGCTGCCCACTCTTCTTTTGATGCAGCCCAGGACATGGTTGGGGCTTCCTGGGCTGCACTCACACATTGCTTGATGTTGAGCTTTTCATTAACCAGCACCCCCAAGTCCTTCTCCTCAGGACTGCTCCCATGGACCCAGTTTGGAGGATGTGGGAGGCTCTGTCCTGAATGACAGCAGGAGGTTCAGATGCCCTGTCAAAATCAGAAGACCCCTTTGCTGCAAAGCCATGGCTGAGGTCAGTCACAAGGAGTCCATCAGCAGCTCCAGGGCAAGCTGATCAAGTGTGGAGCTTTTTACTCATTCCTAAATTAAAGGTTCTGAAAAAACTCAGAAACTAGCGTTCAGACAAAGACATTAAAGCCTATATTAACTATATGTGACAAACTCATACTCAGGATACTGCGATTCAATAAGAAAGAGTCTTCATCATAATCAGAACATAAAGCATGTGAACTGTTTATATTTTGTATTAATCAGATTTAAGGGGCCAGCCAAACCAGCAGGTTTCCCACCGAGCACGTGCACTCAGGACCATGCCCAGTCCTTCCACCCACCCAGCTACCAGGACACTCCCTGGTACTTCTGGTGCAGGCTCACATCCCAAGGCTGTTTTAATTCAAACAGCCAAAACCATGCCACTAAAACAGCAAACCCAAACTGAAAAGCTTTCTTCTCCATAGGTAAAATGGCAACCAGGTAGTATTCTTACTAATGTATTTACCTATCAAGAAATACAGATATGACACATCCTTTTGATATTTCAAAGAAAGTTCATTTAATATTTATTAAACTGTATTGCCACAGGAAAAACAAACAAACCAACCAACCAAAATACAACACCCTCATGGACCAAAAAAAGCCAGAATCCTACAGCAGTTTATGCTTCATTATCTTTAATTACAGAAGTACTTCCATTAAAGCTGATTCAGATCTTACAGTCCTTCCCACAGTCCCTCAACGATGCTAATAGTTCTTCCTCCATGGGGAAAAAAAGAGAAAAATAAAAAAACAACAACCAGTTTCCTGATTTACAAAACTTTACCCGGTTGCCAGCAGGTGGTTTTTCCAATCCTATGGAGCCAACCCCAAAAGAACAGCAGGGCTGATTAAAAAAAATGCCTCAAAGCTCAGACACAAATACATTGAGATCTGCAAGATTTTACCCATGAGGCAGCTCACTACAGGCATCCCAGTCTCTCCTCCTTTCAGCTTTGCACCACAGCACATCACATTTTTCTAGAGATCAACTGAACGGGAGGCATTTGCCTTTCGTGCCCCTAAAGCAGGGCAGCATTTGCTGAACCAGATTCAGCCTGTCTTGTTGGCACATTAAAGATGAAAGTCTCTCATGAGGTTTTCAGTTGCGGATGCAGTAATGGCCAGGCTGAGCAGCCTTTTGCATCACAAGGACAACCATAAAATTCTCCTGGTTACAAAACACCAAGCCAGTATACTTAGAGCTCCCTGTAGCTTATGTGCTCCCAGCTAAGGCCAAGACATCTGTTTCAGCTAAGCAAACCTGTTGTGAATACAGAAGGCATGTGAACTATCTGACCAAAAACCTGGCTTCAAAACCTGCATTCCTATAACCCGCTGTGATCTCAGCATCACTCCAAAGAGCTTCCATCCAACTGATAGGAAAGAGCAGTCTCATCAACCCAGCAAACACCGAACTCAAAAAGCACCAAAGCGGCAGCCAGCAGGGATATGCTGGAAAAAAACTATGCTGAAATCCAGCACAAGGAGCCCTGCACTCCTCTGCACTAGCTAGGAGAAGAACCGCCTCAAATCTGTGTGGCTTTGTCAGGTTTTCCAGTTTATCCCCTGAAGTGAGCAACCTGCAAGCTCAACCCCGAGTGCCCTTGGCTGTCACAAGCAGGGAGGCAGAGGCAGCTGCTGTGAGCTGCTGCTGGTAGACCCACAGCGTGCTGCTCTGCTAATCGTTTTGCTCCGTATGAATTCTGGCATTCTACACCTACTCTCCAGGGGATTTGCTATCCCTTCCCAGGACACTCCTTAAAGATTAACTCAAGCCACGTTCTGCTGGAGAAGATGCAGAAGAGTCAGGGGAAAAAAAACAAAAAACCACAACTTCAAACACAAGAGCAATAAAAAATTATTCCAAACACCTTGCACCGTCACTGAGGTAGCGGGCAAAATGCCAGCACAGCCCTCCCGCCTCCCCCCCAGACAAAAAGAATGTGAGAAGCCAGCAGAAATCCGGTGCCCCTGGGGAGAGCCTCGCTCACAAGAATGTTAAATCGTTCTGAGCTTTTCGTCTAGGACGAAAGCAAATGCTGGCAAAGCAGCGCAACAGCAACGGGCATCAGCCGTGTCAAGTGCGGTGCTTCTGCCAGGCTCTGGACCTTCTTCCCAGAGGAGCCAACTTAATTTAACCACTTCTGGCCAGCCAGCCGAGGCTCAGAGCGAGCAGGAGGAATTCTCCCTGAATGGGGTTATCCAGAGGAGCCATAAAATCCACCCGCGTTTGTCTGAAGCAGGAAGCAGCCTGGGAAATGGGCCTGGCTCGCCCTTTTCACTGCTAACAGGTGGTCCTGGCTCCCCACCTGCTTCTAGGTGAGCAGCGAACCCTCTCCGGGTCCCTCCTCTCCAGCAAAGCACGGGCAGCGGCCATGCCAGCGCCTGACCAGGACAACACCGTCATTGCGCTTGTTTTTTCAAGGGACGGAGAGCAACCTATGCGGGCAACCCGCCCCGGAGCCGGGGAGCCCGGCCTGCAACGGGTACAAGAGCAGAGGCTGCTCGCCTCCGGAGGTGCGAGTGCCCCGGCGGGGCCCGGCCACAGGCTCCGGGGAGGGCGACGCGGGACCCCCGAGGCAGGGCCCGGGTGGGACGGGGAGCTCCGGGCGCGACGGGGAGCTCCGGGCGCGGGCCCGGCCAGCCCAGCTCGGCGGGACCTGGGACCACCCGTCTGGCTCGGAGGCTGGCTCGGGCACCCAGCGGGAGCCGGGTCGTGCGGGGAGCCGGCCGGGGCCGAGCGGGTGGACGAGCCGCTGCGGGCTGCCTCAGGAGTCACCGGGCTGCTCCCTGCCGCCGAGCAGGCGAGCGAGCCACCGCAGGCTGCCTTGGGAGTTACCGGGCTGTGCCTTGCCCTGCCGCTGAGTGGGCGCGAGAGCTGTGCCACCGAAGAGAGCCGCGCCACCGAGGGGCCGCCACACCGCCGACACCCCCATGAGCCACCACTGGCCGCAGTTGGAACTGCGCCCGCCAGCAAGCCCTGAGCCACATCCTGCCAGACCTCTCCCAAAGCATCACCACATGCCGGGAAAGGGGTAGATATACCCGACACACACACACAGAGACACACCATTGCACCCACAACACACCATCTACATATAGGTCATATTTTGACCCAATTAGGTTCTTATTTGCCCTATCCCCTCTGTGGCTTTCTAACTCTCCTCAGGAAAGGGATAGTGAGTGGGTGGGTGTTGCGTATCATGGTACCTCCATAGAGTAGATACAATTTATGTGACTATATCTGGTAATAAATTTATTAAATATTCATCAGTCTCTACATCTGCCCACGAGTCTGGGGAAGGAAGTATCTTGTTTTGCCCTCGACCCCCTTCCCTTTCGGGAGGCGGCACGGACACTTGTTGCCCGGATCGCGACAGGGGTCCTCTGATTTATGTGAGGTCTCAACCTGTTTCCTTTCTCTCAGGGAGTGGGTCCACTAGTCAATCTCTCTCTCTCACACTCCCTGATATTCCTCAACCTCTCGACTTCATCCTTCAGCTCAGCCATGATCTGGTTGAGCAGATCATTCACCTGTTCATATCTGACACAGGTGTTGTCACCACTGCCCTCCATTGAAAGTGCCAGGCTCTGGCACTCTCTGCAGCCAGAGGCCTGGATGCCCACATGTTTGTGTAGGGCCCCTGTCTGGGTGCCCACAGCTTTTCTAAAAACAGCCCTTGGCCAGGTAGCAACCATGGCTGGAACTCTACAAGTGACTGACACCTTGTAACTCGAAGGCCAGTTGGGATGAACACCCTTGACCTCTGACCACTCAGAGTGATTGAACTTACCTTCTACAGTGGTAGAGGCTCAGTGCCCTGCCCTAAGAGCTGCAGCACCCACTGGGGCACACACAAGCACTGGTTGCTCACCCTGTGCTCTGTGGGCAGCAATTAGTCCCTGAGGCTTCTTATAGCCTAGTGGCCTGATCAATGGTGAGTGGTGCTGGTTCTACCCAGGCTATCTCAGCAGCCTACCCACAAACTGACAGCCCCCAGTACAGGCAAAGGGCTTCAGACCAAGCTGCAGACTACTTCAATTTTGCTGTGCCACTTCAGCCATCATCATTTTATGCTGCTATCAGTTGCCTGATCACACAGGCCAATGCTGAGCTCAGCAACATCCCCTCAGAAGTCTTCTTTTAAACAGTTCTGCCATAGGTTCCTGTGGGTCCAGCTCCTCCACTGCCCTCTGTGGTGCTAGCATTGCCTGCTGGACACAATGGACAGCAATGGCTCCCTCAGTGGCCCCTCACATAGAAGGACACCACCAAGAGAGCTCATCAAGATGCAACCAGCCCCAACAGGAAGCTCTTCCCACTGATTAGCTCCTGGTTGATATACCTGGTTAATATAGGCCTCACCCACCACCCCAACCACAACCACCTGGGTGAGTGCACAGCCACAGAGACACAAGTGGGACAGGCTCTGTCTCTGGAACATGAAGCCAATAGAAAAAACAGAACATTCTGCTAGGTTGTGACTCATTCACAGGTCAACTCCAACTCAGGCCCCAGCACTTCACATGGCAAGATAACAAAGGTTGCCTTTCTTCAGAGACCTTGCTCACAGTGTCCAGGGAAGAAATCCACAAGCAAATGAAAGTTTGACTGACTTGTGAAACAAGCTGTGAGCCCCAAATCCATTACAACTGGGAAAGTACATTATTCTAGGTTTATCATTGCAGTGATGTGGTGTTATTGTGCTGTTACTGAGCACAGCATCTGAAGTCCTTGACGGATGTTAAGAAGACACCTGAGCTAAGCATGTGCTGGCATGTGAGTGATTCAGCTGGATAACTGAATCTAGTAACTGTGCAATGGTTTTGTTCATACTTCATTTCTTCCTTGTGCTGCTACAGAGATCCATGTAAATAAATCATAGTGTTTTCTTCTTTAAGTAACCCAAGAAACTTACACAGTAAAAGCTCAGATCAGCAGCTCAGCAAGGAGGGTCTGAGGGAGTGGGAAGAGTGGGCTGCTGCGCAAGGGCTGGAGATCCAGGCATTGAGGGTGGCAGCGAAGCAGGTTGGGGGACATGGCACAGCCTCACAGTCCCCAGGGAGGAGGGAGAGCAGGGAGCAGTGACAGTAGCTGGGGACAGCCAGCAGGACCAAAACACAGGTCCCAGGTGAAGCTGTGAAGTCAAACCAGTGAGTCAAGGTTGAGTGCAGGGACATGCATGACCACACAATGGAGCTGTCCTGGCTCGGCCAGGACAGGATTAATTTGGTGCAGCTGGGCTATTCCATACCATGCTGACATCATGCCTCGGGGCCAGTTCCAGTTCCAAGGTGCCACTTGCATGCCTGCGGCCGGTCCACACAGGTCTGTCTGTTTGTCCACACTGTATCACTTATTCTGTACATTGCTTTTCTCACTGTTGTTATTGCTGTTGTTACTGCAATTGTCTCTTGTGTGTCATTGTATTAAACTCTCCTACCTCAACTCAAAAAGCATTCCCGCCTTTTCCTTTGTTGAAGCTGAGGGTGCAGCGGCAGTGGCCACATGGCTTGGGACCAGCAGGGACTGAAGGACTACAGCTTTACTAAACCACCACAGAAGCCTAGGAATATCTGCAGTGTAGCTCCTACCAGGGACAAGGGCTTGAGCCACAGTTAGATGCATCTCACAGTGGAAGCAGGGACAGGCCCCTGTGAGGCTTTTCTGAGCTCCTGCAGCTCTGCTCCCAGTGACTTGGGAGCATATCTGCACCATATCAGAGCTGGCATAAACACAAGTGCACAAACCCAGAGGAGCGGAGATGGATGGGTGGAAGGAGGTTGCAGAGCCTCCTGGTGCACTGGAGGCCAAGAGTGAGTGCTAGTTTTTCTCCAAATGTTGTGCTTCAACAATGAATAAGGTAGTATGCAAGGAGTCTTTTTATGAATGTCTTAACAAGCTCATACTGAGAAGGATTGCATCATTGTTTTTGTGAATGTTTGGAATCCTTCAAGATGGACTTATCAAAGGTCTGAACTTCCTGTCCAATCTCACAGATGACTGTGAGTAGGAGACTGGGAGTGTCAGGAACTGAAAAGGACTATTTGAGGAATACTACGAAGGAAATTAAAAATTAGAGATAAATCTTGGTAACATTTTCATATCATTAATACATGGACTTAATACATCGTGAAGTAGGAATAGTTAATTAAATCCTCTTAGGTTAGAACTGTGTCAAACGTCTCCTTTTATAAAAACAGATGCAGCTTTGCTAGAGTGACCTGCACTAAATGTGATCCTTTTAAAGGACAGACACTTAAAGGAAGGTGTCATATTGCGGGAGAGATTCTGCCTACCAGATCAAAAGCAGCCCCTTCTGCTCCATATATGGTCAAACGGTGATCTTTCAGAGTATAAATTGTGGTAGTGGTTTAATTTTGTGCCTACCTTTTCTGTATTCTTTCACTGGAAAGTTCGACTGGTAGATACTAAAATGCTTTCCCCTCCATTTAGTTTATACCTATTACTTGAAACTTTTTGCTCAGGTACAAAAAATTCTTCTGCATTAGGATATATGAGTCTAGTCAATATAAAAACTCTATTGGGTGCAAGCAAAGCATATTCATTCTCAGATCCAGTGATTTTATAACGTGTTCAAGAACCTTCTGAGAAATGAGTATACATTATCAGGCTTCCAAATGCTCTGCAATAATGAATGTGCAAAGCACAGTCTGCTGTATGTATAGGCTTAATTTTGTATATGAAATGATATATATTGCAGAGACAATTTAATCAAGTATATATAATAAACAGATAAAACAACTGCACTAAAAAAAAAAAAAAAAAATTCCTTCAAGAGTCTTTGTTAATTAGCTACTTGATCTTTTTACTTACTGGTCTCCAGGCCACTATTTAAATCTTAGAGAAATTAAACAGAAATAATAAACTTAGTGTCTGAATAGTTATATTCTTTGTAAGCTATAATCAAACTGTCTGCTTAATAAAAATATTTTACATGTAGATCTGTTTAATATTTCAGTAGTATACCATTTTAATGAAGAATAGCTTCTTTGCAGGGAATTCAGTCTGTCACTGGGTGTTTAAATTTTCAGTGTCTGTTGTCATGGCAACGAGTATTTACTCTGGTGCCCACTGTGTTCAGAAAAATGAATTTAAAGTCATAGCATATTGAAATATTTTATTCTCTTAAAAAAACAACAACAACATGCTTTTCATTAGATTTATTATGGTAAAAAATAGCCATACTTGAAATAGCATTAAAAATGCATTGACTCTCATCTAATTATAAGTTCTCCTTCCAGAATTCAATAAATTGAACTTAATAAATAACGTAGGCATGGAATTTTTTTATCCATTTCTTGTGGAGCTATACTTTTCAAATAATATAATTTATACATTTTAACTGTTCTTTACTTTGAATTCTTCTCCTTTCAGGTTACAGTTTCAGTGCTTTCAAATGTGCATTTTAAACCAACCAAGTGAAATGGTACTATACATTATTTTACCAAATTTCCTAGTTCTTTAGCAGTTTGGTCATGCTTCTGTGAAAACTGCTGATGTTGTCTTATGTCTAATTTTATACTATTATCCTTTATGAAAAAATCTCTAAAGCACAGCTGTGTCTATCTATCTAGTTATCTAATTTTAAAAGAAGCAGAGCTCATCATGTGTGAGAACCCCTGGGATTCTCACGGTTCTAAAGAGGATTAGGAGAGATTAAATTCATGTGGTAAGAGAGGAAAGATTATTAGAGAAGACATAACAAAATTATTTTTTCTTTTGGTATTTGTAAAGTCAGTCACTGACAGCCTAATCTATCCTCTTATGTGTCTAACTAAAAAGAGTAGCTTATGATATAGGTTATGATGCATTGTGTAGGGTTCCTCAGTGCAGGAGACTATCAGTGACTCTTTTTTGTATAACATTGTTGACATTTTAAAATCTTCTGTGGTTTAACCTTCCTGATACAGGTAAGTCCTAATATTTAATTCCTTA
>JAVSBS010020984.1:0-24961 GCA_033124195.1 Coracias cyanogaster
CCATTACCCGTCATCCTGTCACTACAAACCCTTGAGAACAGATCTTCCCCTGCCTTCTTACAGGACCCTTTCAGGTATTGGAAGGTTGCTGTAAGGTTCCCCTGGAGCCTTCTCTTCTCCAGGCTGAACAACCCCAACTCTCTCAGCTTATCTTCAGAGGAGAGGAGCTCCAGCCCTCTGATAATTTTGGTGACTCTTCCCTGGATGCACTCCAACAGGTCCACGTCCTTCTTGTGTTGGGGATGCAATTGGCCTTCTGGGCTGCCATTGCGCATTGGTGGCTCATGTCCAGCTTTTCATCCACTAGTACCCCCAAATCTTTTTCCACATGCTGCTCTCTAGCATGCCCTCTCCCAGCCTCTATTGGTAACACTGGTTGCCCTGGCACAGGTGCAGGACCCTGCACTTGGCCTTGTTGAACCTGATGAGGTTCACTTGGGCCCACCTCTCCAGGTCCCTCTGGATGGCATCTCATCCCTCTGGCCTATCAACTGCACCCCCCACCTTGGTGTCATCAGCAAACTTGTTATCAAGTTACAAGGGTGTAAAATACGGATAATTACAGCAATGCCTGCATGGAGAGGAAAAATATTTATAGCCTCAAGGCCAAACTAGGGTGGAAAGTGCTGGTTTAAGTTCATCCAACCAGCCCTGAGGCATGGAGTTGCTTAACTCACAATACCTACCTCAAAAGCCTGTACTCCTCCTCAAGGGGGAAGAATTCTTACTTTGCCAACAGTTACCTTTTATTACATGCAAATACTACATTAATGTTTTAAAAAATTATCCAGAATTCACTTTTATCACCAAGCAGTCCTAAGAGCCAAGGAATAAAAGAAAAGAATCCCTAAAATAAGTAAGTGTTGTTGTCGAACAGCAACCAAACTCAAAATTCTACAGTAGAGAAATACACTTTCTTATATCTCTTCTAAAGACAGAAATACAGTTCCGTTCTCAAGTGGTGCACATTTAAAAGGAAAATAGGTGTGCACAGACCAAACCAAATGTTTTGAGTTAACCCCCTCATTTTTTTATCTACAGTCTTTCCCCTAACACCAGAAATATAAAATAAAAAATATTAGCCTTTGCTAGTAATGACACTCAAGAGCAAGGGATTTTATCTGATGAGCAGAAAATAAAAGCAATGTTTGATTATCCCTAAAAGCCAACCAGATGCTTTGGAATAATCCTAGAATGACCATAATTTCGATGTACTGCAAAGAAGCTGATTTTCAGACTCAAAGTGGTAGAATTAAGACATCAACTCTGGATTATCAGATAAGAAAGTTTGATTTGAAACACTTTTCTTTAAACAAATGTTAATCTGCTTTTCATAACAGCTTATCAAAGTATAAATATGTCATGAGAATATAAATAGCCATACGTCCCAAAAGCTGCATGAAATGAGTGCTAAAATTCAGAGAGCAGCTTTTCCTTACTCCCTGTCAAGAAATCAACAGAGGTGGCTGAGGTACAATTGAGAATTTATTATATATGTAACAAACCTTGCTATCTAAAAGGAATCCTAAATCCTGGTGTGTTGAAGAAGAAATTTCTCTCAGAAGGAGGGATTTTTTCAGCTTACACCTTCTTAACCTTTTTGCATTGCTAAGTTTGAGGCATTGTTGCTATGTACATTTCCAAATCACAACCAATGGCAAAAGGCAACTCAAGCTTTATAAAAATCCCCAGTAAAGCTCAGGCTTATAACACAATGACTGTCATCATCTCCTGTGATACTTAATTCTTCTTAATTCCAATCACAGGGAACAAAGATTTAATGGAATTCCCTACTTTGTCACTCAAGGAGCATTTCAAGCAACTCCTGGGAGGGGAAAGAGATGGAACAAGCATATTCAATCGTTACGAAAAAAGTAGCGAGACAAGAAGGAAAGAGAGGATGGCAGCAGGGAGTTTCCATCTCCAGTGTTAACCTGGTCGGAGGAGGACAATGCAAGGAGACCAACTTTCATCCTTCCTCCTAGGATGGCAGGAAGCAGGAATGATTGATCTCACCATACCGGCTTGAAGATGCAGTGTGTCATTTAGGGCACAGAGGAGGAACGCAGATTGGAGCTTCCCCAAAGTTTCATTAGCCCTCAAAGATTTTGCAGAAAGGTCTGAGTAGACCGGCATCTCAAAAATCGCTCCTGCTTCTTCAGGGAATCTCTCAGATGAACACAGGCAGCTTATTTAAACAGCAGTTTAATAAGGTGGCGGAGAAAAGAAATCCCAACATGCGAGCAGTAGCATCAACCTAAGAACATCCCTCCTGGTGTCATGACACTGGTCTGTTAGGCATCCATGGGCAAGTGAATACAGTATCAAACTAAAAATATTCAAAATCAAAGTATTATTCCCAGTCAGGCTGAAAGCTGTACAAGCTGGCAGCACACACCAGTGGCAGCATGCCCAAACAGTGAGGGACAAGGTTACGGCCTCAGTCCCAGAGCGCCTGCCAACATCTGGCAGCAGATGCTAAGGGAACACATGCTTCCCATTACAGCAGCAGTTAGAGGATACACTAGATTGCATCCTGCTCCCAGAACGATCAAGCATTAGCATAAAGCACTTATGATCAAGACTGTCAACGCAGAGGGGACAAAGCATCTTTGCAGAACACCTCTCTTCAGCTGCTGCATTTAAATGCATTCCAATTGATTACAGTCTACAGTAGTATTTGAAAAACACCTCTTCTTTTTATCTATACATCTTACTATGTCAATCTTTTTTTCTACACACCTAAGTACAGAAATCAGATCAAATGCAGGACTTTAACCTCAGGATACCAAACACAGCACACAGCTATTCCTTTGACAATGTGATTGCAGTTACAGAGAAATTACCATGATTTGGTAGAATTGCAACAGAACAAAACAGGCTTGTGACGGTCGAGTGAAGGAGCCCTCTTCTCAGGCAGCTCTGTCGCTAACTTCAGCAGGCAGCACTCCCGCGAACACTGGTGGAAGGTACGCTGCTGTTTGGCACACACATGACCATCACCCTCTGCATCCAAACAGACTGCTACTGTGGGCCACCATTAAAGAGACTTCACGGGACCCATTGCAATTGTTCTTACATGACACATTCTCTTCTTTACACTGGATAACTTGGTTCCTTCTGTGAGGAAACGCTGCTCTCATTTCCTGCACCTTCCACAGTTCTGCTGCTGTATTCTAGGAAAAATGCCACGATTCTTTACCATGTAGGAGATGCACCCTTCCTCTCACTCTGTCTACCGTGAGCTGAAATCCTAGAAGGATTTCCTGAAGTGCAGTGTGGTCCCAAGAAGGTGATGGTAAGTTAAGGAAGTTGTATTACTCTTGTCTTAGGAAAGATGCAGCCCAGCCATGGAGAATGGACGTGTTCAGCCTCCTGACTCTACTACTAAGAGCATCATCAGATTTTTTGAAGGCTACAGGCTTTGTCATCCTTACCCCACAGAAATCCAGGACATTATTGCCAAAGTTGAGGAAGCATTTAGGAGAAGACAGAAAAGACATGTATGCTGTTCCAGGCTAAAGCAAGAAGAATTAACTTGCATGAGACCAAGACGGGAACACTGAGAGAGTTCTGCAGAAAAGCAGCGAGGTAAACATGGGTCAATAATGTCACTTTGTTAAGAGATTATGGTTGTACTAGGATATAATGTAACAGGAGTGTTTCCTCTAAGAAGCACAGGTCTCTTAGGCACTGGGAAGACTAATAACCACTGTACCTAGTCACATGCTAAAGCTTCATGTTAATTCAATAAAGTAAAATACATCAGCTTTTCAGACCGGGCAAAAATATTTTCGCTCAAATGAAATGCGTGGCAACACTTTCTCACATGAAAGTTTCTGCTTTGCAGCTACTTTGTTTTCTGTTCCAAGTCATTCCTAACAGGTGTGAAGCAGGACTCAGTAGGAGGGAAGCACGATGGGGGGTGAATATAAACAGGGGCAGTGAAGATGAAACTTGATCAGATACCTGAAATAAACGGTGTCTGAATTAGTCACCTATGCACAAACTCCTGGTGGATAATAATTTTTCCCCCTACAATTACTGTTTGGCAACTGCTGGTCATGTACGCAGTCACTGGTTTAGTAGGTGCTATTTTGGTTTTCAACAGCATTACTTCAAAAGCCAGAATATAATATAATACGAAAACAGCTGTTTCTTCAATATTCCTCAAGACATCAATTTTACTACAGGTACACTATAACCATCATTTTCAACATTCCACAGTTCTTGTCAGTTAATAGCCTTTACCTTCCTTATATTAAACTACTTGGACGAGAAATAAAATCAAAAGTGCTCTATGCAGCAACGAACAGGAAGAACAAGCATCAGGAAACTACTGGAATAGCCCACAATCCTCAGAGCTTGCTGAAGCGTGAGCTACATGTGACGATTCAACCTGAAAGTAGGGCATATTGACATCTCTTTACCTGCCTCCCCGACTATTCACTGACTATCTGACCTCAGATCTCATCTGTTTACCTAGCTTAAAAAAGTACGCTGAGATAAAGCTCCTCAAAGTACATATGGATCCCTCCCTTTCATGTGTCTCTGTTTGGAAAGCTATACTTCCCCAGCCATTACCTACCAGCTATTTTCAGAACTGTTACCAACTATATCACCCAGATAAGAAAGTTTCTAAAAGAGCATTGTTACTGTGCTATTGAGCACAACTGTTAATAACTATTCGCTGTCAGGCTTTTAAAGTTCCTTATTTTACTAGAGCTGCTTTGCATTCCACATCTCGCTGCATGCTAATTCGGAACATAAATTCTTTTCAGCTGTATCTCATTACTACACAAAATAAGCAGATCACTCCTCTATCACAACTACTCAAGTTTATCCTCCCCTTCCATTACCTTCAGTGACAAACTGACACATAACTTAAATTGTGCTAGCTTTTATTGTGCCAACAGTACAATAAGGAAGCCATGAAGGGGTATTCCAAAGGGCCCTGAGGGACTGCAGGAGCCACAACTCCTTCAAGTTTTATAGGGCTGTTGCCTATCTCTTTTAGACTCCTTGAAAAAAATCTCAACGCCTTTAACAAATACTCAGTCACTTTACTTACAGTACTAATACTCCAACAGATTTTGATATTAATAGTTTGAATTATGGTTATGCCATATGTACTTTAAACACTAGGAAGTTACCTAAAATTGTAATTGGAAAATTTTATGTGTATTACAAAAATAGTACGGTGAAACCTGAAGATGTATTTTTCCCTAATGATGTAGTTCAGCAAACATACCTCAGATGTTTTTAGCTTTTACAGGTTTTTAAATTAAGGAATCATTTTAGAAAACCACAGGTTTACTTCTCTGGATGCTTGTGAGGAACAGGTTACTGATGAAGGTATTTTTTCAGAGAAAAATCAATAACAACAAAGACCACATCAGGATGGACCCCCTCTCCGCACCAGCCACAGATTTGGGGATGAAACCAGAGCCAGATCTCAGACTGCTCAGTAGCAACACTGCTGTAGCACACTATCACGGCTATATGGCACACTACGGCAGCTATAGGACTGCACCTATAGCACCCTGAGGTGCCAGCAGGTGGGTGTTTGCATAGAGCTGATGGGAGTCCTTCTGGCACCACGCTCTGGTTCTCTGAGGAAGAAGGCCAACAACTGATACAGATGCCAGAAGGTGAGTTGCCTTCTTCACCCACAGCGAGGTGGGGCTGCCATGTGCCCCTAGACCCAAGTCCAGGGGCAGGCTGCAGCCACCACCACTGTCCTGAGCCCACAAGGTGAGGGTACAACAAAAATACAGCATTACCTTCACCAGCATTTCAAGAAAGCCAATGCACCCCTAAAACAATGAGTGACACTGCCTATTTTAATGGCCAAGCTCCCTGTCTCTGTTGGCTGAAAAGGCCTGTCGCCCTATTTAGCCTGTAGGAATAATAAGGTGCTGGGGGGATTCTATCTCCTGTCTTCATCTAAGGGGGAAAAAGGAATATAAACACACCACTACCAACCTGCTGGGTGAAAAATGAAGCAGCAAATTAGGGTTATTCCTCGTGTTCTGAGCCAGCTCACCAAGAAAGCTGCCAGCAGTAGGGAGCTGGCAGCTCTGAGGCCTCCCCTCATCAGTCGCCGCCATCTTTTCCAACGACGCCATCTTCCTGCCCACCTCCTCCTGCCGATGAAACGAGTCGCCGCGGGGCCGTGCCGGGCCGTCCCTCCTCGGGACGCGGGGGCGGGTGCTGCCGAGGCGGGGGAGAGCTTCCCGGGCACTCCTCCGCTTCCTTGTCGCGACAAGCCCCGGGCGGCGACGCTCGCCTGTCCCCTGAGGGGCGCGCCCGCGGGGGCCCCGCGGCGGGACGCCTGAGGCGGCGAGCCGGGCCAGGGCGGGCCCGGGAGGACAAGGCGCCTTCCTGCCCGTCCCTTTGCCCTGCGACGGCGGCTCCACGGGGCGATCTCGGCCCGGGATGGGGCGAGGGGGCTGCTGCCTCTCGGGGATCCGCGGTTCACCTTCCTCCTCCCCGCAAGTCCCACCCTCACCGGGCTCTGCGCTGCTTCCCCAAGAGAAGGCGGCAGTTCCAGGCTTGCTATATAACAAAGCACTGAAGTCCACCAAGATGACTCACCTCCATAAAATTACAAATTAATAATTTAGAAGAGGAAAGATGATAAAAATTTGACAGCTCCTTCTAAATTACAATGTTTAGCATGCATCTCCACGCGCAGTTAAAAGTTGTCTCTTGAATGTCTATCTTCTATTAATAGGGTCTTGAAATATTCATCAAAATATCAAAGGAAATCAGGCAAGTCAAATCGATTTTTTTCAGCTAGTGAAATGCCCGATACGATGGCACGCCACATTTTGAAGACATAAGGGTTTTTTGGGTTATTTCTCAGTGTAGTTCTGCTTTTTGCATACGTTACAGATATGCACCTATTTTTCAAGTCACCTAATAGTGCTCTTCACAAGCCAAAGTGTCCCAGACTGAGGAGATAACCTCATCATCCAAAAGGAGGAATCTTATCTAAACCTACACTATCCACAAACAATTGATAACAAACTTTTCTTAATGAAATTGCTTAATTTTCCATTACCATTTCACGGTTAGGTACGACCAGCAAGTGTATGATGAAGATACTTTCTAGAGCTACACCCAGTTCCTCCATCACACATCCAATGGGCAATTTTATCTGTATTCTGGAAAGGCTGGACCTTCTCTAACTCTGCTTCAGACAGTGTTTGGGTTTTTTTTTTCATTAGGAAATTTTAAACATCCCATCATGATAATCCACTATTCTGTCCTTTTCTCATTTATGCAGTTGCCATAAATTTGGAGTCTCCTTATGGGTCTTTGACCAGGAAAATCAGTAGAAGAAAAACCCAGTGGGGTTTTTTTTATCCCTTGTATTGGACAGGACTGAATGGTTTGAAGACAGGTTACTTTCTACTTTTATTATTTAAATTTAAATCTGAAAACAGACTCACAATCTACCTCCTTTCAACTGGAAAAATTCCCATCAGCTTAAAGTTAAGGAAAACAAGGTCAAGCGCAAAGAAAACCAAACAAGTATCATCATGTACAAATATATATGACACCATCATAGCATTGAAAGTGCCCTTAATAGTACAACTCCCACATCCGTTTCACGAAGACTATTATCTTCAATACATACCCTTATCTGGATGATTAAGAGCCAAAGCTCCATGAAGTCAGCGTGAATCTTGCTGGTGCATGTTAAAAATCTGTTCATTTTATGCATGCAGCCAGTGAAGAAGCTAAAAGGCAGCTTTCTCATTCTGGGATTCTGTCACCTTGGTTTGCTCCCACATGTCTGTTTGTACCCCCCACTTGAAAGAACCACTGCTGTGCAAATACCTGAGACAGAGAACCACACCCAGAGAAACCATCGCAAACCTCTCTTTTTCTCTTTCTCCCCACTTATGAAATATTTGATCAGTTCTTCATAAAGAAATTCCAGTTTCTGGATTTTTTTCTCTCTCAAATACTTTCAGTGGTTTTCTTCCCAACTACCATCACTTATGTAGACAGGATTTATAAGATGAAAGAAAACCATGAAGTAAAAACATTCCCTTTACTCCTGCTTGAGGAGGATCAGCGGGCTTGTAAGTTAAACAGCATCCTATAAGTAGGACTCACCTGTCTTTCTTTAAATACTTTTAGTTAGATGCTCACAAAAGACAAGCATCCCTCGCATTCCATCTGGTCTCAGCTTTTATGTGGCTTCACTGGCTTCTACATAGACAGAAAAGAAGAAGAAAATAATTATTTCCAGTTAGAGACAGGAGACATCAGCTGCTACTTGCATGCTAAACTGTTTTCTTTTGCTGGGAGAGTTTGGTATTGTGTGGAAAAGTGTTTGCTGTCTAGACCTTCCCCTTACCACACAAACTGTTAGTATCTTGCTCTCTCTATTGTCCATCCCAGCCTTCTTTATCTCCTTAATTCTGCAGGCCCTCACGTTCCAATATCCAGATTCCCATGAGCAGGCCGTTTCCCAGGAGATCAAGCAAAACATCTCTCATGATCTTGAACCCAGGCCCAGACCACAAGGCTCAAGTACTTGCAATATATTTACATACCTCATCTTTTGCTCTTCGGAGAGAGGAGTTTGAGTCCAAGACAGTGGCAGTCAAGGGGAGGGTGATAGCTCTGTAAGCCTATGAATGGCCCAGGCTGGTACATCGTTTTGGATGCTCTTCCTCAGTAGCCCTGTGGATGAAAGAAAACTGTCACTGCTGCAGAACGCTCTAAAATATCCACCCTGATGTAAGGACAGTTCCTGCCACACTGGGTGTGCACACGTGGCTGCCTGCTTCTGGAAAAAACAATAACACTCTGTAGACATCTTTGAAGAGCTCCAGTCTTTGAAGAGCTACTCATCATAATTCAATGCTGAAAAGGTTTAAACAAGAAAAGAAAACAGCCACCTACAAGCCTGCTGCAGAGGTACAATAACCGATAAGAAAAAACCCCAAGATTTCTAAGCTAATTCCATACGAGAGATCCCCATTTTACATTTGATTCTGTGTACCTTCTCACAGAAGGACAGTTACTACCAGCTGCTGGAAAACCTGAGACAAGCTGGGGTACTGGATTTTAGGCAAGGAGTGAAGCTTCTCTCATCTACCATTTGCCTACCGCCTGAGAGGGACAGAAGTGCAGCTTTGCCGATGAGACAACAAAATAGCCACGTCAGGGAGACAGATCTTCCATAACGCTGGCACTCAGATGTGAGAGGAGGAAGGGCTGCTTGAGAAGGATGTGACGTGTGTTGGTCAGAGCAAGCTGTCCCGGGGAAAGCACTTTGCATTCCCTGCACTTTGTCAGTGCTTCCTTTCTTCTGCGTTAACGGTGCCTAGCATTAATTGGTGAGAAACCACATCATCCTAGGACTCAGACAAGGGAGCAGTTAAGAGTCTCTGAATTCATGCTATCCACCTTTTGAATCCAGAAAGTTTACATTTTCATGGGTTTTCTTTTCAGCACAGAAAACTTTCAAAATTACACATTATCAGCACAAAAAAACCAGAGCCTTTTAGGTTATCAGAAGTTCCAAGAGCAGGTGCATACAGTATTTTGGGAGTTGCCAACACTTCACTGCAGAGCTAAATACTTGCAAATAGGTGGGAAAAGGAAGAAAGCACTCCCAGATGAGAGAAGGTGATGAGAGGAAAGAACCAGCACCTTCAGACAAGGGCAAAAATGAAGAATACTATTCACTCTCACCTAATAAGGTCTTGGGGGAAATAAGTAATAAATTCAACATCACAGTGTAAGTTGAAGTCATGCAGAAAGTGATATGGTAGGATGATGGGAAATTAGAGTATTTGTACTTCCCAGCTGGTGACATACTCACTCACTAAAAGGCCACTTTTTCAAGTAAAGCGTTTTTCTGTATATATTGTGTGACTATTTCACACTGGGAAAGAGCTATGCATTTGAGGCCATAGAGCCTTTCTGTGTTCTGAGCAGCTAAGCCTCTTCTATTTCAGTCAGACATTGCTAGATCCCGTTATCTGAAGTATACTACTGTTTTAAATATACAATATCCTCCTTGGAGTCTATGCGGGATGTTTTCCCAGCTCTATTGCATGTGGCAATCCCTTAACTATGACTACAAGGAGGGCTAGTCCCCAAATGATTCGCTATTTCAGTGCCCCGGTGTGTTGATGTTGCAGTTATATAAACACAAGGTAATGTGCTGTGCAGTCACACTCACCGAGGTTTCCTTTAATAGAAAAGAAACGTTACAAATTTATTTATTTTCAGTGTAGACAGACTTAGGTGAAAGGTTCACATTGGTAAAAAGGGCAAGATTCAAGAAGCCAGAAGCAGTCGAGAGGAAGCAAGGATGGAAAAAGGGAAATTAGGGCACGATGAAAGCAACAGAGGGAAAAAAAGACTCAAATAGCCCAGAGAATATTCGGCGTGATCTCAGCCAGGCAGTGGCAGCGGGAGGCAGAAGGCCAAGAGGGACATGCAGAAGGTTGAAAGTGAGGTGAGAGGCAGACACGCTTTGACAGTGGAGACTGCACGTAAAGATCCAGGGAGGAAAGGAGCTATGAACTGTCTGTGAGAAAACTACCCGAGCTCAGGGAACGCCAGGGCCAGGAGACATCACTTCTGTCCTGGTTTATTCAGGTGCAAAAAATAAGGATAGTTTAAGGGATTATATCGTCTGAACTTCTCACAAAGGTCCTGCAATGTCAACATATTCCCTTCTTGCCATGAACTTGACATGATCCCTTGCAATGCCTGTGAAGCCTTTACTACCTAGTCGGTGTTTTATACCAAAATAAATGCTCTTTTTTGCAGCTTTACATGCCAAAAGGAAACTTCAGCCTCAATCCCCAGAAGGGCAGTGGTACTAGAAAAGGTCAACAATTTATGCTGTCTGATTTGAAGGAGAAGCACCATCCAGTAGACAAACTAAAGCAAAGGTTTGGCACCGAGTCTCACGTGACAGAAATCCCACTTTATAACATGAAGATGTTGTGCAGTGCTGTGGCTGCAGCACAGCGTTTTCAGCTGAGAAATGAAGTATTTGTAATAAAGTATTTCTGTGGGAAGCCTGCCTGGGAAATCGTCTGTATATTTAATTCGGTGGAGAAAGTGCTTAGAAGTAGTTCAGCCTTGCAAAAAATATTGCCTCTCGGTGTAAGTAAGGTCAGCAAGAGCCTGAGTTATCCACCACATAACAACCCATCAGCCTTTATAATCCTGACAGCAGCTTGGTTTTGTTCTTCTCCTGAGAGCACAGGAGATGCGTCAGGATTTAACGTGCAGTCTGGTTTATTAGTTCCTGGAAGGAAGGATAATAGTGCTGTAAATCCCTTTTGTAGAAATGTTTTAAATGCTCAGTGATTCTGAATGGCTTTTTTAGTCACACTATCCCTGCAGGGTAAGAAAGGGCATTTTCTTCCTATTTACTTAAAGAGAGTACAATAGCACTTGTTTTTGAGCTACTCAAGATTACAACCTGTGTGTGACCAAAGGAAGAACATTTTTGTCAATCACCTTCTTTTAGTGTGTATCTTGCACGCTATTAACCTTTAGTTATTAAATATTCATACTATAAAAGGTTCTGCATGCCAGTCCTTTAGCAATTTTTCTCTAAGAAAAATGACCTTATAAGATGTAAAATCCCAAAGTAGAAAATAAAAAAAGTTCATCATTTCAGCTTACCACCACCACTTATACGTGAAAAAATACTACAGCTGATGCAACATGTGCCAGTGAATATTATAAAGAAATCTGCTTATCACATCAGCGATGTGTGTACATGTGCATGCATATTTTATGTGGATATTTGTCCTTCTTCCTCACAGTGGGATTACTCAATATTTTGAAATGCACAGAAAATATATTAGCAAATGAATTCCTATTTCTGATGTAAATAAAAAACTGCAAAAAGAAACACCGTCTACACTGAGTAATAACGTTTTTTTAAAAACCACAAAACCAAACAGCCCCACATTCCATTAATGGTTATTTCACAGCAAATCCATTGCCACAAACCTGAGTATTTACTCCCAATTATGGAACAGCAAGAGGCAGAAAAAACTTCCTAATTGTCTTCAGGTGAGCAAAACATAATTACCCTGAGACAAGCAAACAACTTCATAGTCAATAAATATTCACACCCAATACTGCAAATGTCTTTGGGGTGCTGTACTTGTCCAAAGCCTTTTTCTCCACACTTTTATCAACGTGATGACTTCATGCCTGGCAGCCTTGCCCCCTTGACCTTCCATTTGCCTTCACCGCAGTTCCGTTTGAGCGCACGTATCAACATGAAACACTTCATTTAGGATAACACATTTCAGCAGTCTTGTGACACTTAGGGCTGAACGAGTCAACCACGCTAAACAGCTTCGGCTTCTTTAAAGTCATTTAGAAGCCACCATAAGCTTGCCAGAAATGGAGACAAATGGACAAGCGAAAAGCGTTCCATAATGGGATTAAAGAAACCATGGGCCAACAAACACTTGTAGGATTAAGCAGTTTGGTTATTGCAAGGGCAGCAGATAATTTGGGGCTGAAAGCAAATGCCGCGCTGCAAATCCTGCCCTGGCTCCAGGCCCACGCAAGCAGGATACGCAGCACTGCTGCCAGGGTGCTGCTGGCGCAGGAGTTGGTACCTGGCGGTCAGGATGGCTGCAAAGGCACAGCTCGCTCTCTGTGCTGGAGAGGAGAAAAGTGGGTACAACAAGCAGCTGCTGGCAGCAGCTCACAGAGACCAGAACCACTTCTTTTCTTGGGGGAGCCCCAAGCACCCTTGCTTACTTCCCACTGCCTTGTACTCTGTGATTTACTCCTAGGAACATCTCACCGTTCACTAGTGTGCACAGGCCAGTGTTTCATTGCTTGTTAAACTTGAACCACAGTTTTCTTACTCTGTTGGTAGCCAAAGCCCGTATTCAGATGTTCCACAATGACAGCTGCCAGAGCTGGATTTGGCCCTGCTCCTCTGGCCGGAAACCTCTCAGTGTTCAGCAAGGCTTGTGTGGAGGCTGCCTAGTGTGACAGGAGGGCAGGAGAAGCAGGAGCTGGGCACTTCTCCTCAGGCTTGCCTCAGCAGGGTTCTGAGCCAGCACATCTCCCTTCCTGTATCACCACTGCATGCTACATTGGCATCTGCCCCTCTTCTCCCAGTCTCCTCCGACGTTTTCCAGCCATGGTTAGATTAGAAAGTTTCTAAACTGAAGTGTCAGGAAGCAGATGGGAAGAATCTTTCAGCGCAGAGGGCCCGACAGGGACAGGGAGACCTGAAAGTGTTGCTTGTCTCCGGCATCTCCAAGCAGCCCTGCAGCTCTGGATTTCCTGTTCTTACCCAGATGATCTCCCACATGAAGGCCCTAGTAAAGAAAACAACGAACTAATCCACCAGAGCTGGGCTCAGTGATACAAACACTGGGTACTGGCTTCAGGGGAAGTATTATTTCTTCTCTTACATTTACTAGAATTCAAGGCAAGCATTTGTTCCCCATCTAGGCATTTAAAATTCAAGAGTGATGCTAGAATAGTGTATTAGGGAGCAGCAAAGAAGAGGAGTCATCTGTTAGGGAACAGTTTTCAGCACAGCAGAAGGTGTTGTGAGCTTCCCCGTGGCAGCCGTGTCCCCAGCAGGAGGGATACGGGTGAAAATACACAAAAAAAACTAACTTTAAGTGTAAAGGAAAAGGTAATGTGTGGTCACTTATTAGCCATTTAGGTGTATATTTTTATCGCAGAGCTATAAAGAGTAATTCGGAGGTAATTTCAGCCCTTCAGTGGAAGCGGGGTAAGTGATCGCAGACTTGTCCCAGGGGCAGGAGCATTTCTACCTGATAATTGCCATGAAGCAGCTGTCAGGTGGGAACTTGTCTCTTGCTTTTGGCCGCAGCATCCCTGGCTTTCTGCAGTGGCACAGCCTCCCCTGCCATGCTATGCTGGAAGGCACGCACCGTCAGGGCTGCTGCTGCTGAAGAGGAGTCCTCATAGCCCTCCTCCTCATCCCCACAGTGGGAAATTTGCAACTGTCCAGTATAAATTCATGGTTTTAATCCACTACAGCTCTTTTGCATGGTGTGACGGGTGCAGAGCCTGCTTGCAAAGCGCTCATGAGAGGTTTTCTTTCCTCAGCGCTGCCTCTTTGGCTGTTTTCTCTGAGCCGCACAGCTCTGCCACACATGCACAGCGTTAACGTCCCGCGCCAGCACAGCCAAACTGTGCAAGGCAGGTTCACAGAGTTGCAGCCGTTCATTTCAGCTCTTCACTGTGAATGGCACAGAGGGTAGGGAATGGCCGTCCTGAGGTCTGCATGGGCAACAGACATGCAGCTGATAAAAAAAGTAAAAATGTCTGCTCCGTGCATTGAGCAAAAAACTTTTTGGTGGAGTCAAGAAGCATAAAATATCAGTTGTTCACCAAAAAACCTCCAAAACCAAGAGAACAATGATTACGTGGGAGCTGCTAAGGATGCCACCACTGTATTTGTCTGCACAGCTACAATGGTGAGTGTGGCCAACACTCTCTGGAGCTGCGCTACAGCAAACGCTGCTATTCATCTGTGCCAAAAAAATGAGCCATCACCAGTATTTGATTGGTCTACCAAAGCTAATGCACATATATCATCAGGGTAGATAAGCAGTCTCTTTTGACACACTACCCAATGCTACTGCGCGGAGTAAAAGCCCCCACTCAGTCCGCATCAAAAATACCGCCCCAAAAATAAACAGAATCACTGTTATGCTCAGGACGGTCCCAGCAAATGGAAGAAAATTACCCCCATGTGTCATGCATAAAGGAAGATATCAAGAGAAAGGAAACGTAGCACAAAGTAGTGTAGGAGCAGTGACGTATGTCTAGGAGAGTCAAGGAGAAATGGAGAAAAGGAACAGCCGTCCCCTGACTGCTTCTGGAGCATGAAAGCAACTGGGTCTGTAAGTAGCTGCAAACATACTTCCACAACCACTGATGGGACCAGCAAAGACCAATCTGCCAAGTCCAGGTAAGCTCCAGAATGCTGACTGGAGTGGAAGAGAGGAGGAGAAAAGCACCCAGCAGTTCCACATCCAGAAATGCTGCACTTCAAACTCCAGGCAAGAGACTGTAAGGAACATTTGGTGGAAAGGGGAGGCTGGGAAGCAGCACTGTGCCAAAAGCAGTGCAGTCTAGCCCCATTTTTTCCTCTTACTGTGACTTTGATTTAATATTTCCTCCCGTGAATGAAAACAATTAAGGCAGCAGAGTGCCCCATCCCATTTTAAGTTGTCTTTTTACCTGGATTGTCATTCCCATTCCACTAGTTCTTGTCAGCCGGAGGAGCAGCGGCATGTACTCTGGTGTCCACATCAGGTGTGTAGCATGGTATTACAGCAGCATCCACACACCCAACACATTCACTGGGCTCCTGCTGCTAGAGTGTGGGACCCACCTCATCACCGGGGGGTTTTCTGAGGGAGAAGGGAAGGTGGAAGCAAAATCCACACACACGAGTACAATATACAGGAGCAAGAAAGTCATACTGAGAAGTTCCTCGTACTAAGTATGAGGTCTCTTTGGGACTGTACCACCCTGAACTTGACATGTTCAGTTTCACATTTGTATCACTCAAACTACCCTTTGCTCTTACAGATCATTTTTGAGGCTCCCTATTAAGTCTCTCTGCCTGTCATGGCATCCTTTCGCATGGTGATACACGGCCATCAATTAATAGCAAGCCGTTACAAAACTTTTCCTAATCCCCTCTAAACAAAGGACAAGAGAATGCATCTGAAATAATAAATACAAGCAATTGTTCCCACTCTCTGCCTTACTTGGCAACACTTTTTCCCCAGATTTTGATACTTTGTGGAGCGGAACTGCCTGTTAGCTTTTCTGATTCAGAAAACGGTTGTAATTCCTAAACTTTTCACAGGTAATACAAGCGAGAACTGTATCCTTTTCCACTCCAACAGAGTCAGGATGGCAGCAATTCCTAACAGACTGTAAAAAATACACCTTGGATTTACTAAATGATTTCTAAATCATTACTTCTGCCCTTAACGCTTGATTCAAGTCAATGAGACCTGAAAACACAGCAGTCTGCAGAGGTAGTTTTTGTAAGACGCAAAATACATCTGCTCACACATGTAGTGTGGATTCAGTGACTGAGCAGGCTTAAAAGCAGAGTGGATCAAGGAGAAAACCTCGTGCCCAGCTGGGCCACGTTGCTTTCTGGAGGTCTGGATCAGAGGGAATTTGGCACAAGCAAGGTACCAAGCCTTTGTTCCCCGTTCCACATAGACAGAGCTTTGCAGGAGAGTCTTGACCCTCGTCTTAAACCGCAGGGACAAATCAGATCAGGGTCTTTTCCTCTCCATAAGCTCAGCAATGTAAGCCTCGTGCTAAAACCCTGTAATGACTTTCCTGACTATTTAACTCGTGTGTGTTCATGTTTTAATTACAACATTTGCAAGAAGTACGAGTAGATACAGCGAGGATGGGCAGCCAGCTGCAAAATCATATGGAAGATTAGAGGAAGTGAGGCATAAAGTGATTCTGCAAATCCCTGGCAAGAGGTGACCTCCGAGGTAGAGAGCTTGCAATCAGTTGTTTAAACTGTCTTTCTAGAAACATTGTTTTCATGGTAGTTGTGGTAAGAAAGAAACATAATATATATATAAAAATATATGTAGTTTTATTTATGGTATTTATATACGTGTGTATATATACGTAGAATATATACACAATATATACACAATATATACAACCCTATGGTTTCTCTAAAAGCAGTGAACTGCTCTTACTGTATTTGCAGAGGTTTCCAGACAGCTGCAGGAGATGGACAAGCTGTCTTGAAGATTAGGGACAACGCAGAACTGACAACCATTGCACATGAAGGGCCACCAAGATGATCTAAGGATTGGGAAGCTGCCATATGAGGAAAGGCAGGCTGAACTGGGTTTGTTCAGAGAAAAGAAGGCTTAGGTGAGATCTTTTCGCTGTTTCAGTATCTAAAGGGAGGCTACAAAGAAGGTGGAGACTCTTTTTACAAGAAGTCACATGGAAAAGATGAGGGGTAATGGGCACAAGTGACTCCTGGGGAGATTCCAATTTTCCACACAAGGAAAATTTTTCACAACTAGAAGAATCACTCATTGGAATAATGTCCCCAGGGAAGTGGTGGAGTCCCCAACATCAGACACTTCTAAGATTCGGCTGGACAGGATGCTGGACCAGCTTGTCTAGACCATGCTTTTGCCAAGGAAGGTTGGACCAGATGATCCCTGAGGTCCCTTCCAACCTATTCTATCATTCTCTGATAATGTATAACTTTGGCCGTCAGGTTTTCATTCACAGTCATGTATGTGCCACTCAATACCAGCCCAGCTAGAAGCACAAGTGTTTTACTGGCCCTTCTGAACAAACGGAAACAACTATCCAGCCACCACAGAATCTGTGTGAGCCACACTAAGCTGAAAAACTCCCCTGCAGACCACAAGGGTAACTGTGGTTTGGATTCTTGCTACCGTGATAATACTTTGGATAGATGCGAGTTAAAGTGGCTGAGCAGCATTCCTTACACAATTTTTGGAGACTGGCTCCAAGATTTCACTTGCATCAATATGTAAAGCCCAGCATTTTTACCTTTTTTTTGAAAACAGGCATAAATGAAGTGGAACACTGAATGGCCAAAGAAGAATGGGACAAATACTGCAACGCTGAAAACAGAGATTGGTTTGTAAAATAAATCTCCTGAAACATCAGAAGTTCCCAGCATCCCCACAGCGAGGCACAGAGTAACTAAGAGAACTCCAAATAAAACAATTTCCTATTTGGAGACAAAAAAAAAACAGTGAAGAGTTTTAGTGAATCCGTTCCACCTCGCAGACTGGAGAACTGGGTCAACTGCAAAACTTTTTAGCTTCTTCAGAGCCCTGAACAAATATGTAACCAAACTCTGAAAACATTTAACAAATTCCACCAACGTAATATGATTTTAAGAGCCCCTTTGAAGTTTCATTAAAATGCTGTATTGACCTTTTATGAATTATTAAACTACCTTTTCCATGATAATAAATAACAGAAAAGAAGCCTGTAAACAAACAGAAATACATCAGCGTCTCCATCATTAAATTTCAGGGGGGACGTAAAGAGGAAGGGATATAACTATCTCAGCCAGTAAAAAGTAAAAATAAAAGAGCAATTATACTTAATCCTGATGCAGCCTTTGCTGTAGAAAAGGCAGCAACCAAAATGACCGTGCAACCAAGACATCAAACACTTCTCAGGTAACGTGGGATGAAATGGGTGTAGAAAGCCATTAGTATAAAATTTTCTGTAATTATCTTCTTCAGAAAAACTCTCCTGTCATGCCAAATGGAGTCAGGTTTTATCTGCGATGGACAGATTCCAACTGCAGGTAGATTAAAACTCCGTGTATCATGTGTATTATTTAAATATGTCTTCATATTTAACTTTACTGTCTCAAAGTGAATAACTTTATTCCAAAACTGTGGATACTGGAAGAAATTTTAATTAATTATGTCCTTTTAAAATGTCTTGAAGACATTTCAGGTTTTACTGGGAATTTGAACAGTAGGAAAACAAACTGGGTGGGGAGACTTTTCAGCTACTCCTATTGTAAAAGGAGCCTTTTCCCTGACTTGCTGTCAGCATCGCTGGTGTTGCAGCTACCAGAGTCACAGCATTCAAGTAATGTTATCCCTGCAAAGGTGACATTTTTTGAATACAAATATCTCTGCAATATAATTTCACATTCCAACGAAGCCTGACATAAAAGAGTTCCTCTCAACGATCTGCCGTATTAAAAAAAACAGATGCTCCTAAGACACAAAGCAAAGCTATTTAAATCCCTCCAAATATGGAGCACTTCAGCGAGATAAAGTGAGAGCAGAATACGTTTCTTATTATCAAAACTACAGTGACAATTTCAGCTGGACGGAGGTAAATGCGTTACAAGTTATCTCACAAATGTTTAGAATGGTATTTATTACTTCTGAGTATCTGTGAGAGTTCTCATTTTATTCTCCTCAGTGAGGAGACGTTCCAGCAATAGGCAACACGTGTTTGCGTTTCACTGAACAGCAGATGAAAGACAGATCTCTCTTTCTAGACATTGGTATTACTTCAAGATAATTAAGTATCTATTTGGACAAATAAAGAAGTGATGTGAAGAGACAGTCAAAGAAAAAAGAGAAAAAAACAGAAAGGCACCATTTACAGGAGAGTCTCCCTGACAGGAATAAAAGAGGAGAGAATTATTTTAGCAGGAAAGTGTTTTTAAAGTGTTAGTTGCTACAAATAGTGAATGCAATTCCCCACTCTCTCTCATACTTTGGAGACATTCCCGCTTAGGAGACTGGAGTACCAAAGGTGAATTGGCTCCACTTTGCAAAGATGTAACCGCATATTACGCAGTCAATCGGGTCAGTTAAAGCTCTCCTGGGTTCCCGTGTCCTGGTCGGGGGGGTAGGACAGAGGCTTCACTGCTCACGTCATCCTCACCAAGTCAGGAAGAGAGGGGTGGAAACCCTGCCAAAGCCACACTTGTTGCTCTGGCTCCCTTTTCTCTTGAGATAAAAGCCATCATCTTTTCTGCTAAGGAAAACAGCTGCTTCTCAGTTTATAGCAAATAGTTCTTTAGTCATTAAAAAAAAACCTGCTGAAACAAGACCCCTAATAATGCAGACCAAGCCGTGATTAAAGATTTTCTAAGCGTGGCTCAAATACTGCACAGATGCCTCGTCTCAAGTATCAGTAACCTTAAGAAGGCATAAATTGTGGGTCAAATAAGCATTCAAATAAACCAACTGCATTTTCCTAATGGACCTGTTTAAACTTTGCTGCTAAAATGACAGGAAAAAAAAAATTACTTGACGTTCTGGCTGCAGATTCAGTTGTAAAGTAACTAATGAAATAAAAGTGTTTCCCAACGAGGTATTACCTGTCTTCTCTACCGGTAAGTTTTGTATTTTTTTGCACATACACACACATATGAGTTAATAGATCACTAGAGTTAATAGATTAACCTACAAGATATTCTCCTTAGTTTTCATTTTTGACTCCTCAACACCAGGCTATCAAAGCCTTTAAAAGCTTCCTTGTTTATCAGGAAGATTAACCCTCCCCACAATTGTTTCTGCCCACATAATTCCTCATGCTTGGAAAAGGGATATTGGTCACAGAGCTCTCTGTGTGAATACCCTGTTGCTCGCTGAATTTAGGGCCATAAAGCTAAGCTTTACTTATGAAACCTTTGTTACAACTCATACCGAGTGAAGAATTGACCACGAATTCATTTAACTCTGCAATTTCGTATCTTTCACTATTTCCTGTGTTTTAATATCTTTAAGGAAGTGGTCATTTATCTCTCCGAACATTCTGAAGACACTCGAAGTGAGATGCCAGCATCGTGTTTCTGGTCATCTGTGGATAATTCACTGCAGATCTTGACCCCTGCACTGCAATCACAGGCTGCACAAGACACAAAGTACAAACGATGCAGTGATGTACGTGCTCCTACACAGAGCTCATGCTCTGCCGTGGCACCACAGCAAAACCGGCTCGGAAGCTGGCTGTGGACTGATCAGAGCGCTCTGAGCTTTAAGGAGGGGAACAACAACAGCAGGCAACATTTTCTCCTTTATACCCTCCGGATTCCTTGTTCACTATTATAAAGAGAAAAGTTAGGCACAAAGGTTTCAAAATGATACCTAAGATCTTGTAAAAGCATCAAAACAGCAGAAAGGTTTAAAATTCCATCTTTGCTGGTGAATCAGGATGACAAAATACACAGCAGGGCTTTTTCATCATGAGAGTACACTCATCATCTTGATTTTCAAAGTGACCTTTTAAATGGGTTTACATTTCCTTTGCACCTGCAGGATCGAGTAGTGCCTTCACCTCTGTCCAGGCGCTTTCTTCTCTCCTGAGAAATAGGAAAAAAGTGCCCTTTCCCTGGTTTAGGATCCACAGGGAAGAGGAGATATTTCTATCTACATTTTTAAAATAGAAAACCAACAAAACCAGGTTTAAATATTCTGTCTCTTGCCTTTAACCTAATAAAACTCCATTTGTTTGTGTAGTTGTGACAGGGCAGGTACTTGGGCAGTAGCTGCGTTCGGCAAAATGTGCAGATGGCTTTTGAAGAGCCAGCCAGAAAGTGGGATTTCACAATACCAACGTCCTTCACGAATTGCCCTGTTGCTTCAAACAATTTGACAAAAGCACATTTTCGAAGGTGGAGGATGATGCTGCCTAAGCAATAAGTTTTTCTTCTTTTTCCTAGTTGCATTTCCGTCAACTTTTTAATTCAAAAGGAAAATACAGAAATAGAGATAAGCCAAAACCATAGACCAAGAAGTGTCTGCTGCTCAAGCCTGCCTTCAATAAGAGTAAAGTGAACACATAAGCTTTCCACTCAAAAATCATCTTTTTAAAACCAGCATCAGCTAGACTTGACAGAAGATTTCAATGACACAAGGATAGTACTGCAAATCTTATTGTAGTATGTGACAGGGTACCAAAAATTTCATGAAATAGAAAAAAGAAGGGTTTCCCTTTTCCTGCTGCTTTCACCCCACATTTCAGCCACAGAGCCCTGGATTCCCTGAATGCTTCTAATTAGAGGATGAAGAGCCTGCAACCCAGTTTTAGCAAACATGCACCCACCTGGACAGCAAGTTACTATAAAATGAGATTTTTCCCTTAGACCGAAGAGAGGAAGGCACCGAAGAGGGAGATTAACATGTTCAGAAGTACTCTCAGGGTGACCGAGAACCACAGGACTCTTGTACAATCTGACAGGTTCTCTATTATTTATGTAAACCCTTTGTACTTTTCACACCGCAAAGGCACTACAATTGTTTTAACTGTACCCAAGAGGAAAATGGTAATGTTTTATCTAGTTGGCACATTCCTAATGTAGGATCTGGAATCCAGGTATATGCTAAACAAAGTCCGGGGCAGTCCCCTTTGGATTGGTGCTGATGTCATCTTCATACTGCACAGAGATTATTTTGTTCAGCGAAAATGTTGAAACAATTTTTTTTTTTTTTTTTTTTACAAAGAGACCAAACATCACTTAACCAGGAAGCCAGCTTAGAAGAGATGGCTGCCTGCTTCTGCAGCCCTGGGAAATAGAAGCCAAGTTCAAAGCACACACACTGTGGTGTCGTCCCCCACCTGAGAACTGCTACATTCAGGGACAAGATCCAGGCTTTAGGGGCTAAGAGGCAAAATCTTGAGCAAGCTCGCGGGTTCCGATCAAGAATGAAATTTCAGAAGTAATTCTCAGCCAAAAGCCAGGCCAGGAGAAATGAAGGCTTTCCCTGTTCCCGTCAAGCCTTCCTATGCAATTAGTTTGCTGGGGTATCTCCCGCTGAAGTCACACAGCATTTCCAGGATTTGAGAAGTCCCTTGCTGAACCCTGACACCTCTCTGCATGCTCAAAGTGAGGAGGGCTGCTCAGCTGACATGGTATTGAGAGAGGAAATAGAAGAGCCATGCCTGACCTCACATGGCCGGCGTCAAAGAGACAAAGGGCCATTCCTGCACCCGCAACTCTCAGCACCCAACAGGAACAGTGACAAGTTGCAAGGATTTTGGTTTTGAATGGAAGTTCGAGCCTGCAGCTCTGTAGAAAATTTCTCTGATACTTAGAAGCGTAAACCAGCTTTGTGTTTAAAAAACCCACAGTTCAATAGTACCTTTAAATACTTCTTCTTATTGTGAAATTTCAGGGACCTATTAAAAGGCTGAAACTCTAGTAATCTAGACAAATGACCCAGAAACTTTACATATTTCCCCAGGCATCTGGGGTTCGTCCAGATCATTGCAAGCTAAATACCAGTACTGTCTTTTTAATGCAAAAGAGATTACGGAGACATTCTCTCTATAATCTCTTTTATAACGAGATCATCTCTATGGCAAGGGTTATTATTATCTATTTCTATAGAGTCTAAGACAATCCAGAGACCATCTCTTTACTCACATTCACTGCCATGTAGGAGCCTCTTTCTTTCAAGTTTAAGAACTCTCACCAAAATTGGTATTTCTGAACGTGTGAGTTCCCAGTTCCTCAAGCCATGTGCTCAAAAGATGGTTCATGGGAAGGATTTCCCTATTCAGAGAAAAAGCAGTATGTATCTCTTGGTAGTGCTGCCTGGAATCCAATTTACAAACTCTTCGGTGTTAGCTGAAGCCTCTACCACATAGCTCGACAGGCTGTGGGAAATTTGCTCCTAGCCAGAGCAGGAAACAAAGAACTTAATTTCCAATTATACTGTGCCTGAAGTGTTCTGCTTGCTGTAGGATGTCCATCGTCACCACCTATCAATCATGATTAACATACTATAATGGCATTTAATTTTTCACATGGGACCTTAGGTGGCACAAATGTGTACCATAATAATTAACTTTCATTTAAATGGTTTATTTTTAGCTTATTAATTTTCCAACTCTGGAAAATTAGTTACATATATAGCGTACTCCAGTTACCTTCCACTTGACGTTGCATTGGGAACCACAGCTCTGAATGAGTCCGTGCTGCCAGGTGAGAGTTGTTTATCAGGAATGTTAATGACGGTCTAATGAATAGGAGCTTCATTTCAAAATAGCAGGAGAAGGAACACTTGGTGAAATAAATGAAAAGCAAGGAAAGGCAAGGCACGTGATTGGCGGGAAGTGGTGACACAGTTCAGGGAAATTAGAGGTATCACGCTCATCATATGGGCCGTTCATCAAGATCACCACAAGAAACCAATATATCAATACTAACAAAGGTCAAACGACTTCCATCACAATTTTGTCAAGAGTTTCTGATTAGGCCAAATGTCAGATTATTCCCACACGTCAGCCGGAAAAATGAAGTTCCACAGTTGTTTTGTATCTCAATTCCCAGAGCATACTTTTGTATGATAGGAGACTTGATTTATTTATAAGTTAGAGTTTGTTACAGTAGTTATTTCCTGGAGAGTGAAGTTCTTCCAGTTTTAATGGACACTGCTCTAAAGAGCTGTACAGTGCAAACAAACAAAAAAATCCAATGCTAACAAGGGGTGGTTTATTGGAAGATTATCTCATCTCCTCCAGAAACCATTTTTCAGTTTTCTAATTTGTTACCCTATTGATTTATTTTCAGTTTCCTCATATTTATATGCTTACTTTTCACACTGCAATAATATGAGGATTAAAGAGCATGAACAAGTTCTCCCCTATTCAGACTATTTAACTTCAACAAAACAAGAATTGGAAGTGATTATTTTTGACAAGTCTTCACTCTGCAGGCTACCAATAGCTAGATATTTATTTATTTATAGCCAGATATTTATTTCACCCTTGTGAAATAAACGTCAACATACAATTTATACGCACGATTTTTTTTCTGTCCAAATGAAGATGTCAGCAAGATCCAAACAATTCAAGTTACTATATAACAATTAATCTCAGAGTTAGTAAATTTGGCAGCCTAAAACATGCATGACACCCGCGCTGTAGACCATCCTTATTTATAAGAGAAAAATTAATCATGTTGCTCTATAAAACAAAAGACATCAGCATGCAACCCAGAAGTTCTACTCAAAGTTTAGAGGATTGTGCACTAAGACACTAAAAGAGGTAAAGATTTTGTTTTCATAAAGCCATCTCAGTTTAAAACACAACAGTCAGGCACATTTCTGCGGGGCCTGTGGCTTGCTCTGGCTGTCACTGGTTCTCTTCACGGCAGCACAAAGGTCAATATCAGCTGCAAGAGGCATGTAAAGGGCAGCCGAGGGCTGGAGCACTTCTATGAGCACTGCCTGAGAGAGTTGGTGTTCAGCCTGGAGAAGAGAAGGCTCTGGGGAGACCTTATTGCGGCCTTCCAGTATCTGTGCTGAGGAAAGGCTGAGAGCCCTGGGGCTGTTTAGCCTGGAGAAGAGAAGACTGAGAGGGGATCTGACCAATATTTATCAATATCTAAAGGGCAAGGGTCAAGAGG
>JAVSBS010020985.1:0-17185 GCA_033124195.1 Coracias cyanogaster
TGTCAATTCCATTAAAAACCCACCAAATCCACCTCCCCCCGGCCAAAGGAGCCTGGGAATGAGGAGGAAAAAGGGAATTAAATCCACCAGGAACAGCCGGGAGGTGGGAAAAAAATCTGGTTTTTTGAACCCAATTCTGGCTGGGTGAAGCTGTGGTGGCAGCAGAGCCCGGGGGTGACCTGTCTGTCTGTCTGTCTGTCCCTCCAGCTGGTTCTCCCGGGATTTATCTTCCCATCTTTGGGATGATCCCCGGGGCCTGTGGAGGATCCGCTGCCCCCTCCCCAGCCCTTCGTCTCCCCCAACCTCCGTCCGTCTGTCCCCCGTTACAGGCCCTGACTGATGCCCGACGAGGAACAACCCCCAAATCAGGGGGTACCCCCACTCATGTACCCCTAAACATGGTGACACCCCCACACCGGGGTGTACCCCCACCCCCAAACCCCCAAATCAGGGTGTAGCCCCCATCCTACACCCCCACAGCCGGTTATACCTCCAACCCGGGGGTGTACTCCCACCCCTGTACCCCCCAATCTGGTTACACCCCCAAATCAGGGGGTACCCCCACACTCGAACCCCCAAAATCTGGTTATATCCCCATCTGCACCCTCAAATTAGGGTGTACCCCCAAACCTGGTTACCCCCCCACCTGTACCCCCAAATCAGGGGGTATCTCCCATCTTACACCCCCAAATCAGGGTGTACCCCCCCCTTGCACCCCCAAATCCAGTTATTGCCCTGCCAAGAGCAGAGCCACTGACTCCTTGGGTTAATTAGCTTTAAAAAAAAACCCCAAACTCCCTAAATTTAGAGATTTTAAGGGTGAGGAGCACCAAAGCTTGGGGGGGGTGCACCCCTAGGGAAACCGAGGCTGCCCCCCCTTCCCTGAGAGCCTCTCTAGTGTTAAACTGGTGAAACTGGGGAGGCTGGAGCCTCTGTAGTGTTAAACTGGTTAAACTGGGGAGGCTGGAGGCTGCTGGATGGGTCCCCCCTGCGGCAGAATTAGCCTTTGGGGGGGGTCTGCCCCAGAGCCAAGGGGAAACTGAGGCACAGACTCAGCCCTCCTCAAAATGAGACGCTGGAAAGGGGGGAAACTGGGGCACGGATTCGTCCCCCACCTCATAAACCAGCTCCCAACTGGAGAAACTGGGGCACGGATCCATCCCTCGTGTCCTCCAGGTGCCCCAAACCAGCTTCAACTGGGGAAACTGGGGCATGGACCCATTATAACACCCACCCCCAACTCCATCTTTGCTCCGAACTGGGGGAACTGGGTCCTGAATCCATCTCCCACCTCCTAAAAGTGCTCTAAACCAGCCCCAACTGGGGAAACTGGGGCACGGATTCACCCCTCACCTCCTCAAGGTGCCCCAAACCACCTCCCAACCGGGGAAACTGAGGCACAAATCCACCCCACCACCCCCCAAACCCCCTCCCTTTCTCACTTCCCCGCCTCCTCCAACAACTCCAGCACGCCCAGTTCTCCCAGTCTCGCCTTGGCCAGCTCCTCCCAGCCCCGGTTGGCGCGGGGGTTTCGGGGGGAAGGGTGGGGTAGCCCCTCGACCCGGACGGCCAGGCCGGTGGCCGCCAGAGCTCGCCGCGCTCGCCGCTCGGCGTATCGCCCCACGCCCACCACCAGCCCCACGCCCAGGAGCCCCACGGCTCGGGCCAGCGTCCGGTCGCACAGTCCCATCAACCGGTCGCGTTGGGCCGGGGGGAGGTCGGCGGGGGTCAAGTTCCGCCCGCTGGAAGCGAGGAAGAGGAGGGGGCAGTGGTTGTGGACGAAGCAGTGGCGGAAAAAGAGGTGGGGGTCCGGGCAGAGGGTCCGGACGAGCCCCCAAAAGCGGGCGCCGCTCACCTCGGCCCGACGGCAGCTCAGGCCCAGCACCGGGCGCTTGGGGTGTTCCGAGGTGGGCTTCCGAACCCCCCCGACGACTCGCAGCCACTCCCGCACGTGCCAGGCTTCTCCAAAGGGAACCTGTGAGAAGGGGAAAGGAAGGGGGGTATGAGGAAGGGGCTTGGGATCAGCCCCCTCCTGGGCGTAGCTCCTCTCCCTGGGGAACCGAGGAGGGGTTTTAGGGATGCTCTGGGGAACGGTTACCCCAAAGCAGCCCCAGAGTTGATCCAGCCTTGTCTGTGCCTCAGTTTCCCTCACTTGTGGTTCTGTAGGGATAGGTGGGGACAGCGCGTGGCACCCCCGTGCCTCAGTTTCCCCCCACTTCAGCTCTATGGGGGCATATATGGAGCATACATGTTGTCCCCTAGGCACAACCACTCTGAAAACACCCCCAACCCCATCCCAGCCTTGCCTGTGCCTCAGTTTCCCTCTCCTGAGGGCCAGTGGGGATGAACTGGGACCCCTCCCCAGCACCCCCACACCTGATTCTCACCCCTCTTTGGCTCTGTGGGGACATTCGGGGTGCACACACACCGTGCCCCACTCACAGCCACTCCAAAACCACCCCCAGCCCCAACCCAGCCTTGTCCGTGCCTCAGTTTCCCTCTCTCAAGGCCCTGTGGGGATGAACTGAGACCCCCTGGGCACTCCCGTGCCTCAGTTTCCCTTCCCCGTGGTGCCGCACCCCAGTCTGGGCCATGCCGAAGGGGCCAGGGTTCATGCCGAGGAAGAGGACGCGTTTGGGGGTGCGGCAGTAGCGGCGCACGAAGTTGCAGTGGGGCTCCCAGGCGTAGTCGAGGGGGTGGTAGACGTGGCTGACGGGGTCCCCGAAGGGCGGCAGCGCCCGCAGCAGCTCATTCTGCTCCCACTCCAGCCGCAGGAACCGTCCTGCCAGGTCGGCCTCATCTTCCTCAACCCCCTCAGCCACCTGCACTGGCTCCGCCACCGCCTCTGTCACCGTCCCGGTTTCCTCAGCCGCGGTCTCCTCCATGCTGCCATCGCCTGGTGCCTGCAGAGGGGAGAAAAGACACAAGGCAGTCCCAGGAAGGGGGTGAGGGGGCGGCCTGTGCCCCCTCCAACTCTGAAATGGAGAAGGGAAGGGCCCCAGCACCATTCAGCCCCATTCCCTGCACCCCCAGGTACCCCAAAGCATGGCCCTGAAACACCCAGGTACCCCTCAGGGCTCCCCCACAGCTCCACGGAGCAGCCCTGCACCCCTGGAGCCCCCCAGCCGTCCCCCTAGAGCCCCCCAACCCTGTCCTAACCCCCTTCTCACTCTTAACCGCAGTCTTGGCCCTCAGAGCACCCCAAAACCTCCTCCAGGGCCAGGCCTAACCCCTCAGGGCTCCTTCACTGCCCCCCCTACCACAGCCCTGTATCCTCAGAGCCCTCTAACACCCCCCTCACCCATAACAGCCCCACGGCACAGTCCTGTCCCTCAGACCCCTTCACACTCCCACCCCAGCCCCGGCCTTTCCCCCCCAGGCCCCTTCACTGCCCCTCTACCACATCCCTGTGCCCCCAGCGCCCTCTAACTACACCCCTAAACCCGTCCTGCCCCCCCCTCAACCACCCCTGGCCCCCGGGGAGGCGGCAGCGCGGCTCCCGCAGGGCGGGCAGCGTTGTCTGCCGGAGAGGAGGCAGCTCCTCGAGATAATCAACAAACATCCAGAGACATAACGGGAGTGAAGGCTTCCAGAAGCCGCCAGCGCTGCAGTGGCTGGTGGCCGTGTCCCGACCGGCACAAGCCCGCCTCATACAGACCGAGAGGGCCGGGCACCCACTTATGCCCCTAGAAATTTCCGCCAGCTCAGAGGTGCTCCCAGTTTCCAAGCTCCTTTGACGCCTTTCACCCTGGCTTGGGGGCTGCAGCATCACCGGCCTCCAGCACAGGAGTTTGGGGACCTGCACGCCGAGCTGGGCTCGCTGGGGTGGGCAGTGGCCGTGCTGGGGTCACGGTGACCACGCTGCTGGAGGAGAGCGATACCCACTGACTTGGCATCGTGCTGCTCTCAGCATCCTCCTCCCGTCCATCCCTCCTTCCCATCGCACTGTAGCAGCCAGCAGCAATAAACTGGCTCCAGGCTGGTTTTGGGTCTCGTTCCTGAGGTTACAACTGGCAGACAAAACTAGAGGCGGTTGCGACAAAATGCTCTGTCTTGCCTTGATGCTCAAGCACCCCGAGATCTTTCAAGGACAGAATCACTCAGCAATGGTCACTCAAGGTTAGCAAAGTCAGCCTTCCGAGGTACCACGGCCCCAGACTCGCTGCTGGTGGTTTTTTCTGCTGTTTGGCCAAGCACGGAGTTCGCTGATTCGGAGAGTAGAAACCCAGGGGCAAACACGGCAAAGCAATTCAAAGCAAAACACTGGAACCCCAGGCTCTGAGGCTGCACCTATATTCTTCTACAGGGAGCTGTTCTATGTTTGTAGGGCTTCTCATTGATTTCTTTTTTTTTTTTTTAATTGATACAAAACACAAGCCAGAAGGTCTTGTACCTGCTAGAATAAAATGTTTTGTACACCTAGTAAGTGCAGTTGTGTTTCCCGAGACCTTGTGTTTCCGCGAGCCGCCCCGTCACAGATCTGCATGACACATATTCTTGTAGTATTTATTAGGAAGCAGCTTTAACATACTGACTGCAACGGTAACAATGTTTATTAAGAAATTGTGACCTATATGGAGGCAGTGCTTCCTTAATTCTCATATAAGCCTCTTTTTAAAAGAAAATGAAACAGCAACAACAACAACAAAAAAAAAAGGCAGAAAAAACAAAGAAAACACATCTAGCAACCAAGCAAACTGCTTCACGTGGAAGATCGCAGGCAGTCTCTGACAGTGCTGTTAGGCTGGTGAAAGATCAAAACAAAATCCCAGCGTGCACAGGGCTCCCAAATTCTTTGAAGTAATTTTTCATATCTTCTTCAGAGTTTCTTTTTCTGGCCAGTTTGGCTGCTGATTCCAAAAGGATCACACTGCTTTAGTAATAAAAAATGTAATGAAAAGACGCGATCTTAACTTTGATTTCTTGTGTGTTCTCTTCACCAAAGGATAACCAAGGTAGTGCGTATCACCAGCAGACTACATTATTGCATTTGGGCTATTAGTGGGAGGAAGGACACTCTCCTGTGCCTTTTCGTCCCCAGTTCTCTGATGTGACAGTACTAGGGCCCTCACTGCCAAGCCCAAAAATGCTTTCTCATGTTGGTGGATGAGGAACATGAAGATGCGTGGGCTGCACTCAGTCATACAGCCGCCCTCTTCCTCCTCAGTCAGTCGACCTGCGCTGCCTTTGCCCCATTTCACGGCCTCAGACAACATCCAGAAACAGCTTTTTCACTGGCCAGGATATCAATGCACATGTTCCTCTCCATCCGCTAGATTTGGGAAAGTAAAAAATCAGGCTGATCTCTTCATAGTCCCTGTCTGTCACATATAACTTTTTGTTATTTTAAATCTCTTCGAAGAGAAAATTACCCCATTAAGGTGTGTTTCAAAGCAAATTTCCCTCTATATGTTGCTGATACCTTGTAACTGATGATGTTTAAAAAAAGAAAAAAAATTACCCTGCATGTTTTCTCCTTATATTTCATGTGTTGCTATTTATTTGTTGTTATTTTAATGTGAGATTTCACTTCAGTTTCACCCTTGAGTACCAGAGATGATCAGTCATGCTCCTAATGGAGCGGTGATTTTTGAATGTAAATTCAATGCCACTCAACAAAATCACTTTAGCAATCATAGGAAACCAGTGTGAGAAGTTAAATGATTTCCACTGTAGAAGACCTGAATTTTAAATCTCCTTTTACAGATGACAGCTTGGTTTAGGTCAGCATATAATGGGCAGAAAAAGACTGGCTAAATTATCAGGACAGTTTCTGTAGGTCTCCCTGCACTTTGGATGTGGGTCACAGAGAGGAGAGCTGCCTGTCAGAATCACAAGACAAGGAAAGTAGGGAACACGGTGGAAAACATACATCAAAGGAAAAAAATGTTTTCATAAAATAAATGTGGTGCCAAACCCTGTAGGAATCTAGTCCAGAGGAAATTCTTAATAAACATCGGAAATTAAAAAACATAGATGTTCTATATTTAAAGACTTAGGCATTTATTTTTAATTAAAATTCTTATTAAAGTCAAATATTGATTTCTTTTTTGTTTTTTTAATTTTCCTTCAGTACCATAACTTCACATTAACACCTCTTTCTCAGTCATTAACATCCTAACATATGCTGAACCTGTGCTTACATTCTGGCACAGAATACCTGTTCTACCACTGAATCATAGAATTCTTTGGGTGAGAAGGGACCTTTAAAGGTGATCTAGTCCAACCCCCCTGCAACTGCCAACCGAGACCCATTGTGAAAGGGGTTTGCATGAAGAAATTGGCTTTAAGTTGTATCATTTAGATGGCACCAGTATCTTGATAGGCTGGGTGTGCAGCACCAATGCCAGCATTAGGAATGAATGCCAAATGGGATACTTCTGCTCTGGTTGGCCTCATCCTGATGTGTCAGGATTTAAATTAAAAACACAGGGAATGGGACAGGAGGTGAATTTTGGAGAATCGTGCTGACAACATACGAGCTTTCCTACCCAAGTAGGAAAAACTCTCATAACACAATAACAAAAACAAAGGGGGGGTCCCAAATTAAGACCCTTCAGAAGCATGTAATTTTTCTGAAAAGTACCAACCGCTCTTAGCTTTAGTCTATCCGAGGTGAGCATTCAGAGGTCATTGAAAATAGCTTTTGAAAATTCTGGACATAGATGTGCTTGACGCACTTCATCTTCTCAGTCAGAAGGTCACAGGCCAGAACCAGAAATATCTGTGCTTTTAACTGGCAGGTAAAAAGAACTGAAGGGCTGTAGGATATCCTTTGAATCTCTCCTGAAGGAAAAGCCAACCTTTTGCTTAAGAGTATGTTCCTCCACACACAATTTTCCACACCCCTCCTTTTTCCTATCAAATGTGTTTAGGATGTTCCTAGTATTTACAGTGAGAACCTACAAAATCAGACCTTTCACTTACACAACAATAAAAATGAATATTGTGACACTTAATCTCTCTGTTTTCTTTCTTTTTTTTTTTTTTTTTTTTTTTTTTTTTTTTTTTTTTTTTTTTTTAAAGCCATTTCACCGTGATCTTGCCTTCTTTGGGGAATGCCTCACCAGTGGTCAGGTCCTCTCAGAAGTTAGGTGCTTGTAAGGGGAATAGCTGCATGGGGCACCAGTTTGATTCCATAAATGACTCTTTGCTCATGAACTGGCTGATAACGGCATTATGAGCACGTAAAGTATCATCTAAGCTCTCTGGTTTTGTTACAAGTACTAATGCACATTTACACATTGCCGTTGCCACCACTGTTCTTGTGGGCTAGGAGGAGGGGTGTAGTGAAAGATGGGTAACCCTAGTCCTCAAATGTTTAAAATCTGGAGAAAGATGAGTAGTCATAACTATTCTGATTGGGTTTACGTGCCCTTAACTTAGAAAGGCCATGAAATGCTAGATAATATATAAATGCAAAATAACAAATACATTTATTTTATTACTAATGTCATAGGATTTGTTTTTCTTCAAGAAGACAAATGCCTGTAAACTATTGTGGACTAATTGTGCTGGTTTAATATCTGACACAGCTCTTCCTAAATATCAGTAGGTTTTTCCTCCTAGTCACCTGGAGCTGGGCTATGGAGGTTGGAAGCCTGCAGCAGGATCAGTTGGAGTCTCCTGCAGCACATCTTGTCTTGACGCTTGCTGCCTTCAAGGAAGTGATAACAATTTGGAGCAACCAGGGACCTCCTTGCAGGTATACAGAAGATTGCCTATGAGAGCAGCACTGCCCAGCTGTTGCTCCTAGCCCTAGACCCACCAGGCATGTCCTAAAAAGCCAGGCTCTGCAGGGAAAGATGTGACCTCTGGCCACAGGAGAGGCACTTTAATAATGAAAACCCTACACCATAGCAAAGGATCAATCCACACTTCAAAAATGTACCCCCTCTTGAGACTCTCTCAAATTCTAACAGCTGCTGCTTTAAATCATGAAGTCAAAAGTCAAGTTTTAAACGTATGAATATACCCTTACCTTTTGATTATCAAGGATCCTTATACAAATCTCTCCACTCTTCTTTCTTAAGACATGGTTTGCTCTTAATTGAGCTGGATTGGTCCTAACTTCTATTACCATAAGCCATAAATTATTCTAAGGAATCCCAAACTGAATTTCATGCCTGTGCTCTGCCTCTGAGCTTTGGGAACGCCTGTACTTCTCTCATCAAAATTAGTAAGAGCAGCACACTGAGAAGTTGCAGCGTACCTTTCTATTTGCAGGAAGAAAATCTTTCATTTATAACAGCTCCAGTTATATTATAATTCATCCCAAAGGTGCCCTGGACAGATGCAGGGGGAAGCAGTCCCTGGAGTCAGTTAAAAGAGTCCCACCTGTCAATGGCCTGACTGGTTTAAGAGATTGGTTTTTAGCTGTGATGGGTGTATCCTTCAGCATATTTGAAAAGTTGTGGTCCAGCTTTGTTTATTTTTTTTTTTCCCAGAAAAGTATCTCTGCAGTATTTAAAAGATCTATAAGCAAACAGTAGGGATTGGAGGCAAAGTCGCCTTCGCAGCCAGATCCCAGGACAACTTTCTTTGGCCATTCCCCACACTCCATTTCTAACCTGCATCACCTTATTATAGATGTATGCACGGTAATAAACACTCTGCTCATCCAGCAGCTGTCTCTGGGACTAAGTTTTTCTGAACTGTTACAATCATTAGATGAAAAGACACTTTGGATGCTAACAGTTGCTGTAAATCACTATAGGAACCAAACTCTGTAAATGTTGCAGGCTTCCTAGTCCTTGGCATGCGAGACAGTGATTTTTCTCACACTGTGAGGAAAAAAAAAAAAAGTCTTTAGCTAATAATGTTATGCTATTCTTATTTTAGAAGCATCTTTTTTCAGTGTTTTGCATCTTCTATCAGAGGCTGCCTTGGTAAAAGATGAAGTTACACATTACCCAAATTACATTTTAACACCTCCCTTCCCTTTCCCTTCTTCAAGAGAGTATTGAGAAATGCTCCCTGTTGTACCTCAGAAGTGGAATGCAGCAAGATGAGAGAGCTAGCTACACACTGATGAGATCTTCTAACTGTGTGCCTCTTAAAAATTGTACTTTTAGAAGGAAAACCTTTAGTAAATCTTCATCACCAGTGAATTAATGACTATTACATATCAATGAAGTTTAAAAAACCCACAGACACCTTTAGACGAATACATCTTGTATAATAAATAATGAATGTGTTGCTCTGTAGAGAGAGGTCATGGACTTCATATTCTTCTCTGTATTCCCTAAAAACATGTAAAACAGGGAGATATAGTAAAATCTGTCATACTAAGGAAAATGAGGAACAGGGTCAGAGAGCAGACTGAGGGTTCAGGCCCCTTGGTGCTGTACTAGGACACAGATTTTCAGTGGATGTGGCAAGGATTTGCAGAAAAGGCAGGGGTAGGATTTGGTGGTGAATGTTTTTCACTCTGCACTGATTCCACCTCAGCATAGCATTGTTCAAACCCAGGATTTTCAGGTGCCATCCTCCTTTTCTTTTGAAGCAAAATACCTAGTCACAGCCCCTTCAGTGACAAGGGAAGAATTTCTGATCAAGGTTAATGGAATAGTAGATGAGCATTAAATAAATTTAAAAGTGTTAGTAGCGTAAGTGCAGTTGACAATAGTTTCATTACACCAGAGGTGACGTGCACCAGTTGACATGCACCTTAACAAGGAGCTCAGAGGAGCTGCTGAGAAATGGTGCAGAGGCACGGGTCAGAGCAGTGATACACACAAAGCTAATTATTTCAGTAGAGTTGGTATCTACCCGTGAATAAGTCTTTGAAGCCTCTGCTGCTTCTGTACCTCAAACATGAAACAAGTTTTTTATGATCCTATTCTTCCTGCCCACCAAAACCCCCTTTTTCCTGTTAGCCAGTATCTGCTAAAATGCTTCTAAAATCCAAAAGCAAGGTTAAAAGATACGGGCATTTTGGGGAAGGAAGAAGACATGTCTTCTTGGAAAGAATTTTCTTCTTGTTACAACATCTCAGACTTGGAGTGAGGTTGACTTTGTCCCACTCCACCTTCGTGGCAGCAGGGAGAGCTGAGGTGAGATGTTTGGGGCTCCACCTCACAGGTGGAAGTCCAGCTCTGTGCCTGAACCTGCAGTGACACCCATGTTAGAGGTGCTGGTGGGAGCGGACCCACAGCACGGGCAGGCACATGCCTTCTGCTCCTCCAGTTTAAACCCTGGGGCAGGAATAGGATGAAAAACTTGGAGAAAATGTTATGATATCTCAAGTGTTCACAGGGACATTAGGGATACTACTTTACTTCGTGAGGACCTGACCTATTAACCATTCATATAGGGTTTTCCCCCAAATGATCCCTCCCTCCCTTGTCAAAAAGATTTAGGGTGCCAAGTGACTCCGATTTCTGAGGCAAACCATAAAACTCCAGAAATTCCAGCGTGCCTGCACATTTTTGGTCTATTTGCAGGATTTCACTGGGATTGCAGGGAAGTAAGGTCTACCTAACGCCAGGAGACTCCCTCGTAGCCTCCACAGTAGCCCTGTAGGCAGCCATGCTGGGGTGTGGGTTCCTGCAAAGCCATTCCAGAGCTTTGCTGGGGAAGCCCCCCGTGGTCGGGTGCCCGCTGCAAAGCCAGGAACGGCTGCTGCCACTGACTGCCCCTCTACCCCGATGCTCACAGAGCTCGCATAGGATCTGAGAGACGAGGCTTTAAGCAAAGCCCCAAACCCACATCTCCCTTCACAAAGTAGATGCTCCAAAAGCTAGACTATTACGAGACAAGTGGGTGGTAACAATCTCACCTCCTACTCTTCCCACTCAGAGAAGAAAAATCATGATTTAAGGCACCAGGCACTGAGTCTTGGCTCCACAAAGACGCCTTAGCTACACCTACGTTCATGTGAGAGAAACATCCCTGTCTTCAGCATTTGCCAGCAACCGGCAGAGGTGTGCCCGCAGTCGGAGTCACTCTGAGGAGTCCATTTGCAAACCCTTCTCTCCAGGTTGTGACCATGCGTGAGCCGAGGGCTGGTTTTGATGCAGCCCAGCTGCACAACTCAGGCCCAAGCTCCTGAAATAATGGCTGAGTGAGACGTGAGGAGACACTGCGAGAAAACATGTTGGCTAGAGACATGCAAAGCGTGGAAAATAAAACAGCAGGCAGAGACACATTTGTTGAGATTGGGACAGACAGCACACTGAGCAGCTTTCACAGGAAAAAAATGTGACCTGAAAAGGTACTAAAATGCAAGGGAAAAACAAGCATCGAAAGAGCAACACGAAGGTTCAGCCCCATTGCAAGGAGGGAGGGAGGCCGGCCCTTGGCCTGCCAAGACTCACCCAGTGCCTAGCTGACATACTAGCTCAGCAACTGCCCAGGCTTAGCTACTAGACAATAGCCAACTGCTTTGCAACTCCAAGTCCTACCTCTGTGGGATACACTCTGTAAACTCTATTAGTTTCTATCTGCTCATGGAAAAAGTTGCCTGAACAAAGTAACTGAAGGAGTGTGGACTACACAGCTAATGAGTCTTTTCTCCCTCTCCCACTCCTCAGAGCTCAGGAAACTTTGCAAACTGCGTCAGCGCCTCTAGACCCAGCTTTGCAACAGAGTGTAGGCTTTGCAGGCCTGAGCTGTTGAGCTTCTCGTTTGCATCAGGGCCTAATGACCTAGGTAGGAGATGAAAGGCGATGGTGACATATGGAGATGTAGGGGTGAGCTGGGAGCAATAGGACGCGATAAAGATGAGCAGAAGCAGACAGAGCCAGATTGGTGGAATGTGGATATGAAAAGATATTTTAAGTCACACTTTATATTACATGACTCATCAAAATATTACTTAACATGTAGAGTTTACATGACACATTACCACATGCTTTGAAATATCACTCAAAACCTTGATCCAAAAGAGCAGTGCTGCCAATTCCTTAGCTCCAAAATTAGCCTGCAGATGTCAGAAGGGCGGTAAGATGGGATCATTTGACAGCAGGAACCAACAAGACCCCTTTGCTGACATCATCTTTTGCAACATTCCTTACTTTGAAAAACTCCTCTGTACAAAGACTTTGGAAAAAGTAAACAGCACTTGGGAAGAGAGAAGGGGAAGGTGTCTGTGATCATATTGAAGCATTTCACAATGTAAATGAACAGAATCTGCTTTCCATATTGATTATCTTCTTTATAACTAAGAACACATTTAGGTACACTATGGAAATGGTTTTAGAAGGAAGCAAAAAGGAATGAAAATAACTTGAACAAAAGCATTCCATTTTTTTATAGGGAATGAGAATTAAAGGACCACATGAATGAGTGTAACAGTATCAAACCTATCACCTGGTTCCCACAAACAGATCAATGTCCAGTTAATTTTGGCCTCCCTTGTAATCTGATGCAACCAAGAAACAGTCCCTGGTGAAGGACCAGGTAGAATTGCTTACATGTTTCATGGGCTTTTAATTACAGTCACAAAGAACTACAAAGCTCTTTTGAAGGTCTGGGGCTTCAAGACCTGTCCCAGCTACCATCAAAGTCAATAAAAGTTTGACCTGAATAGGCTTTGCCTTAGGATTTCACACGTGGAGGCAGAGGATGCCTCTACCCATGTGTTTTGGCTCTGGGCAACACAAACCAACTTTAATTGTAATGTAGGCTTTGGTTCTACCCAACCTGAATGTGCAGTCGCTTTATGCAAAGACAGTGAACGGTTCTGTTCTGAATTTTCAATGTAGCTGTTACTTTTAATTTGTCTTTAATATGAGTTTCAAGGCACACATTTTTCTTAGTGAGCCAGCATCATTAGGTGAAAGTGAAAATATGCTCCTTTTGAAATGGAAGAACTCCAGGCCTAATCCCTCTATTTGTATCGCATCCCAGAGGGAACAAAATTAATGCATGAGACCAGCGTTTAAGATTGTTGAGGAAATAAAATTCCTTTGTAAGCCTTTAAAGTAATTGTTAAGGGTGGGTTTCATCTCCTCTCCGTGCTGCCCTCTAGAAGTTAGACCTCTGAATAGAAATTAGGCTCTGTTTAGGCAAATGGAAGCACTCTTCTCCTAAGGCAAACAACAGCAGTTGCTTATGGCCACATGCTACAAACTCTAAAGCTAACGTTTTTAAATGGATAAAATTTGGGCTGATGAATCAAAGTCATCACCAAGAAAAGCCACCAAGAAGATTAAACTTCTAGCCAGGTAGATGCTGCTAAGTTCCTGAAAGGCTAGAAGCTGGAAAGGGGAGAAGGAGAAGAGGTTGGGATGCCTATCAAATGATGCTGTGGTGTCTAGTTCAGCCTGTGTGGTTCAGGCAGATGGCCACGACGAATATTTCAAGAGATGTGGCAGGTGAATTATAATGGAAGTGGAAGTAATGCTGGTGTCAGCATGAAACCATACAAATTCCTCAAGACCATCAGTTTAGAAGTTTTAATTTTAAAAAATACTTTTCACTGTCCCACCTAACAGGATCACACCACCATTGCGATGCCTTAATTTTCACTTTGGTGATTCCTTGTGCACCTGACAGTTACACCACTGCATTTATAAATTCCAGATGTACATCTCTTGTGAAGTATTCATAGAAACAGTCCCAATATTTGACTGTAATATCTTGATAAATCACTTTACGACTGTACTGGAATGTTTGTCAGAAGAGGAACGTATTAGGCACAGCCATTTATTACGCCTAAGAGATGCTGTGCACAACTCACCACAGAGCAAGGAAAGGTGGCTGCCCAAGAGCTGACGTAACTTCAAAATAGACAACTAAAGGCAGCAAGCAGAACACCATTGGTTTTTCCATGCACCTACAGAGATCCTTCTAAAATGCATAATTAACTTCATTAGGAAAATCTTCTTACCAGTCTTTGCTAATTCATCTGCCTATGGAGCAATCGAAAAGTTGCATGGTCAGAACAAATATATTCGCTAGCCAGAATGGTGTGAGTTTGGTCTGGGATTTATAGAGGACAATGAAACTCTTCCAACTATCTTGTTTGAGTAAGAGAGGTTTTTTGGGTCAAACTCAATAATCTAGCGAGGTTTTTTTGAGTAATGTGCAGGTGAGGACACACAGCATATGCTGCCAAGAGCTAGTGAATGTATTTAGATCCAGGGAAAGTATTAGTGCATTGTAGCACTCATCAGCAGGTAGCTGCGGAGGGTGGGCTGCTAGGGAGAGGATAAGCCAGAGAAAAGAAGCCTGCTTTGGAAAAAAAACATTTGCTGTAAAAAATAGGATGTTTATATCCGTTAATGCTAGTAGCTAAAACTGCAGAACTTGGAAGTATGATTTCAAGAAGCATCTCCAGGTTTGGACATTTGGTTTCATGCCGAATTTTACTGAGCATTAAGAGATATAAAATAAAATTAAAACCCTGAAAACAAAGATCATGCCTGTGCTATGAATTTTTTCTCACCTCTTTCTCCTTTATTTATGAAGTTAAAAATCCAGAAAACTGGATTTATACACAAATAAAAACCCATAATGTGAAAGATATCTAATCAGAATATTTTTACTCCCTCTTTTTTCTTACCTCCAAGGTGTTCTCTAAAAAATACAAGTGAAACTGATTGAGTTTGCAAAGCAGGGCTGTTTCCACACTGGCAGAATCCTTACTGGCAGCTTGAGGCGTAAGTCTGTTGCAGACACAAAGAAGCAATCTTTTAAACCGATTAACGCAACATTAAAAGGAGGTTCGGCAGCTGTTTCACTTCTTAAAATATGTAACTGGGAACAAACAACCAGAAAATAGACTAAAGATAGCACCATTTTTGCTTTTCATAGTTCAATTAGGCTTAAATGTGGTATTGAAAAGAAGGATGAGTGCTTGGGTATAGTTAAAATTACAGCAGTGATTTTAACTGTCACTGTGCTGAGGTTCCACTTTCATAATTCTTGCTTTGCACAGTTGCTCCAAATGGAGCCCAGAATAACAAAAACTTGCAGACATAAAACTGAATACATCTGAGGGATAGCATCTATAAAAACCGAATTAACTATGTTACCACATTGTTCATAAAAAGTGTTACAATTCTACCAGACCAAGTTTCCCTGCAATCTGGGCTGAGTTTTGCTATCCTGTTCTCACATGTGCAGATCACAACCACAGACGTTGACGCATCAGCGCTGGCCGACCTCGAACCATCCCCGCTGGCTGTGCTTCAGTTCACACTCCGGAGCAGTCACAGCGTGCAAACCGGTTTCCTTTTGGATTCAACTACACCAGAAAACGTGCTCCCAGAGTTGATCTTTTTTGCCCCAGCTGCTTGTGGGTGCACAGCCCACAGGACCAAACTAGACTGATTCTAAAGGCAGGCAGGTAAAGCATCTCTAACACAGACACTGAATCCTCGGCGCTACTTGCTTTGCTCCACTTGCTCCACCCTGCTCATTGATGCCAACGTACCCAGAGATAACTCTCCTCTACTTTTAAGCACCAAGAAATCCCTCCAGAATCTAAATTTCTGTCCCCACACACTGGCACAGTTACACCAAGGTCAGACTGCGAGGCAGAGATTTTGCTTTCATCACATGAAGGTTTTACTTTAGGTAATTTTGCCCGTTTCTTCTCTCTCTCTTTTTTTTTTTTCTTTTTTTCTTTCTTTGAGTCGTTTTCTGTTTTTATTTTTACAGTTCAATCACTTGATGGAAAGATGCAACTTTGTGTGTTGTGAAAAGGGTTATATTCATTTCTTTGTGAAAACTACATGGAGAAGACATAAAGGAAGCCTATGCCCTGGCTGGACCCCGCGCACCTTTTCATGTAATTATCTATTTTAACCCAACCAGCGGCTGATCTCCTTTTCATTTACAAGGTCATCTTAACCTTTATACCCATATCCAGCCACTGTGGTGCCCAGGGTTCTCAGAACAGCACCAGCTATGAATTTTCTCCTTCACTGTCCTTCTGAACCCTGATCATCTGTCATTCAGTAAGACTTACTGGCCATTTAAAGTGAAGCAGGAATTGAACTGTTGCCTTCGCGGTATCTCCGCTGCTGTTGGTCCAGGCTTCTATTGTACCACCCAATGGCATGAGAACCTGAAAGTGGTGGAGTGTGACATTCCCAAGGACAAATTTTGGCTGAGTGAAATCATAGATTCTATTTGCCTTCATGCCTTTTAAGAGGGATTAATAACAGCAGAGCAATGATGACCACCTCAGAACTGTAATGCTCCCTTCTAGTACATCAGCCTCACTGCCCATGCCAAAACCCAAGGAGCAGCCAGCCAGAAGCCTGCTATGGTGAGACGCAGTGGGAATGTGGAAAAGAGACAAACCCTGGGACAAGTCATGGCTTGAGAGAAAGAAGGACACCAATGTTCTACATGGAGCAAATTAAATGAGAAATCCTGTTTCACTTCTCCTTTGTGCTTAGACTGGCTTCTACTGGCTCCTTCACCTGGGAGAGTTTAGCATCCTGGGACAGCTTGTACCAGAAGCAGCAGATGAAATGGCCTAGGGTGGGGGACCTCCTGCAGCACAAAGGCTCTAACACGTCCCTCAACTGAGCTGCTGCGGGAGTAGATGGGGCAGCACCTGACATCAGGGAGAGGGAAGGGGAGCCTGTTACAGCATGCTCATGCGGAATCTGCCCGAGACACAGACAATCCCAGGTTTTCTGCGGAAACACCAACACGCCACCAGGGGCTGCTGCAGCCCCTACCTTTTGAGCTCCATGCACACACACTGGACACTCACCCTGATGTCAGACATGACTGAGGTGCCACAGAAGTCTTTTTTCAAAGCTCCTTTCTGCTTCTTCAAAGCATTTAACTGACTTTAAATAGGCTTCAAAATAAATTTACTACATTAGAATGGATTTAAATGGAAAAATATTTACTCTGGTTCATTAACCTGGAAATCTCTTTTTTCCATTGGAGGGATTGTGGGAAAACTCAGTATGCACCTAATGAATGCTCACGAGAGGAGAAGTTTCATCAAGGACGGAATGAAACTTTAGCTTCAAACAGCTGTGGGGAGACACTGTTTTAAAAGTGAAGAAAGGGAGTCTTGGACTCGATCCTCAAAAACCTCATTTAAAAATCACCATCATCTTTGTGTTGCACTTTTGGTTTCTGTTTCTTTTCAGTCACTCTTCTTCCAATTCAGTCCAGTGTTCAGTAACATGCCAGGGGCAGAGCCTGGCATTTGTCCTTGTTCAGTGTCATGCCACTGGTGACTGCCCAGTGCTCCAATCTACCCAGG